>CM053786.1:782166348-782418848 GCA_028749045.1 Cupressus sempervirens
TCGGTAAAATTGATTCCTTTCTTTTCCTCGAACACTCGGTAAACACTGGCTGCTTTGTTCACCTCGATTACTCGGTAAACACTGACTTCTTTGTTCACCTTGATCACTCGGTAAACACTGACTTCTTTGTTCACCTTGATCACTCAGTAAACACTGACTTCTTTGTTAACCTTGATCACTCGGTAAACACTGACTTCTTTGTTCACCTTGATCACTCGGTAAACTCTGATAACTAGGTAAAGCTTGGCTTACAAAGGAATGTCCGGTGAGAGCTCGGTAAGCATTCAGAATCCAATAAGTGTTGTAACTAATGACAAAAGTGTATCATAATGCCAACACCTTTGTTGAGACTATTCATGTACATAACATTAAATATTTATCTAAATTTTAAATATTCCAATTTTTCCTTAAATTTTTCTAAAATGTTTTTGTAATTTTTTAATACTAATAATAAATTCAAATAAGTTTGAAGTCAAGCTCAGAAACTTCCTATGGAATGATTTTGAGGAATCTAAAAAATTGGCTCTCATTAAATGGGATAATATTTGTAAACCTAAGGAGTTTAGTGGGTTAGGCATCAAGAATCTCCTATGGCAAAACGAAGCATTAGGAGCTAAATTGATTTGGCGCCTATACTAAAAAAGAGAGCAAAAATGGGCCAAGATTTTGTACAATAAGTATCTTATCACAGAAGATCCCAGTTAAATTTTTAGAATGAAGACTCTTCTGAAGGGATTAGAAAGCTAGAATTTCATGGTTAACTGTTGTCATCTAGTAATAAAATTTCTTACTTGGGATGTTGGAAAGGATGAAGATTCACTTTTTTGGGAAGACTCATGGAATGGTCATCCACCAATAGATGACAATCTTGTCCCTATCAGTCTCAAAGAAAAGGTTATCAATTGTTGGGGGAGAAAAGTCAATGAATATAAAATTATGTCCAATTCAGATAATCAATCATCTTGGATTTGGAAATGCTTGGAAGGAGTAGATCTAGATCCTGAGGAGATTATGGCTTATAAAAAGATCATTTCCACTGGGAAAGTCAAACAGATAGAGAGGAAGGACAAATTGATCTGGGCAACATCAAATGATGGCAAATATAGTGTTAAAAATGGCTATAAAGCTTTGTTAAACTCCAAAAGATGGGAGGAATTGGAAATCCCTCTTAATCTATGTTGGGATCCTACTTGTTTGGTGAAAGCTGGCTTTTTATTATGGTTAGCTTTTCAAAATAGGATTTTGATAGTAGATAGGCTTAGTAGAATTGGTCTGGCAAGACCATCAAGATGTGTTCTTTGTAAGAATGATTGTGAAAATGTTGACCATATCCTCTATAATTGTCCTTATTCATGAATGTGTTGGGAATGGCGCATTCATAAATTGGGTTGGCACTCTCTATTTTTTGAAAGTCTTAAGGATTTTCTTACTGGATGGCCATCTCAACTTTGTAAGGGTATTTATAGTGAACTTCCTTCTATTCTCATGTGGGAGATTTGGAAAGAAATAAATAGGAGGATTTTTGATGATAAAGAGTTGAAAGCAGAAGAGCTCATTCTAAAAATCAAAGTGAGTATAGTGGAAAATGTTAATTTCTATTCTAGGAAATACAATATGGAAGAAGGCTCCTTTTCATTGTGGGATGGTCTAATAAAAAATATTTGGACCAAGTTGATCAATCCTTCACTTTTCTATACTAAGAAAAATAAGGAGGCAAGAAGAAATTGTAAATGGTCTCCCCCCTTGAAGGGCTAAGCAAAGCTTAATTTCAACGGAGTGGCTAGAGACAACCTAGGGGTTGCAGGTATCATATGTATCATCAATAATGACTTGGGCAAGTGGTTGGCCAACATTGCTAAGTATGTCAACCCTACTACTAACAATTTGGCTGAGTTTGCAACTTTGGAAGAAGGGCTAAGAATATGCCATCAATTAGGTATATCTACACTTATAATCGAGGGTGATTCTCAAATTGTTTTAAATTCAATTAGGAATAGGTCAACCCCTAATTGGATTCTCAATTTGAAATTAGAATAAATTATCCATTTGCTCGATAAGTTTGAGGATACAAGGATATGCCATATTTATAGAGAAGGTAACAATAAGGAAGACTCATTAGAAAATGCAAGGGTGGATGACACTAATTTTCTAAAATTAGATCAAGGGATTTAATTGTATTGTAATTTTTATCTTATTTTTTTAAAAAAACATTAATTTCTTTGGTTATTATTGGTATTGTGGAATAGGTATGTTTTAGGTATTATATTAGATTAGTTATCTAGTTAGTTAGACATAGGGTTATTAACACTTATAATTTATCTTGCTCATTAAATTAGAAAGGAGTCTATTGGTCACTTAGGGTTTCATTAGTGGCATGCTATAGTTATTTATTTGATCATGGGGTTTGCAATACCATCATTAGTTTTCAAGTTGGATAGTGCCCCATGAATTAGAGCCAAACCACTAGCATGGGGATAAGTGACTATAAACTAAGTAATGTATTGACAGTCTATCCATTAATTATGATATGGTGATGGACAGATCATTTGTCAAACAAGGTTTCTAGGATCTTCAAGATCATCCAAAAATGTTGTTTCCTTTTATATCAATTCCTCATCACTATGAGGAAGGGTTTGTAGAATTTGGAAATGGACACTAACATCTGTATCTTTCACACTTCGGAAGTGAGAACTATGGTGTTCCTTGGAAATGTTAAACCAGAAAGATGGAATAATATTCTAAGGGCAGTGGATAACATGACAAGAATTTTAGTTAGTAGGGTGATCCATGAAGGTGTGTTTAAGTATGATCATTCATGGAGGACTAACAGTGATGTTATAGGCCTTTTCATAGGGTGCATGGTGAAAGTTGGTTTCAAAAAATGGGCTATGGTTTGACTATGCCTAAACATCTTCTAGACCACTTGGTGTAGAGGCATTGAGGAAGCAATCATGGGTTTAGATGAAAATTTATGTATACCTCTCCCTGAGATGTACATGGAGCATCCCTCGAGGAGTCTTATCATAGACAACATCCCTAGATGCCTAGCTCTAATTATCAGGGATAGGGTTTCCTTTAACATCGAATGGCCCAAAATGGAATCTTGTTTCCATTTTCTTATGGGCTAGAGAAAGATTTCTCCTATGGTAGTTAATGGATGGATGGTAAATTATCTCAATCTACATAAGGCTTGCATCCATCTTGGTGCGGTGTTTGATAACCTTGAAAATTTGGATTTTTGCACTTCGAATATTGAGAAAAAAAGTAGAGAGAAATTGACTTTCAATTTTCCTCCTTTCTTCAAGGCTGAAAATCATAATGAAGTGGTCGAAGTCATAATGATTTACTAGAAAAAGTAAGGATTGGTGTAGAGAGGATGGGAGTTTGATTCAGTTTTCTCTATGGCAACTAGTCCATGTAGCATCATCTACTTCATTATCAAAGTTATGGGGCCAGTTGTATTTTGTTAATTTCATCTCAGTAATGGTCTCTTTTTTTAGGTAGTTTGAGTCAATTTTAGGTTTATAGAGCTAGGGTTGTTTACTTCAATGTCTGTATTATTTTTGCATTAGAATCTAGTGTTTTTGGCTCATCTATTTTGCATTATGGTTTAGGTTTTTGATGTTATGTACATTTGGCATTAGATTTATTAAGGTGAGTCAGTATTTTATATTGTGCATTAGGACATATTTCTATAAATCTCTTTATGTATATCGGTTAAAACATTAAAAGACCTAATATGACTGGTTTCTAATTATGTTATGTCTGGTTTCAGATTTTGGATGTAGTTTCTTTTTATTTGCTGGTCTTTCTAGTAGTTATCTCAAATCGTGACCAGCTAGATTTGAGTTTGTATATATTTTAGATAGGGTTTGATGGATTATATTTGCTTGTGAAATTAAGCTCAAATGGACTAGATATAGATAAGTAGGATCTTTCTTAGTTTATGATGTTGGTTATGATCATCTTGACTGAATTTGCTTTCAGTTTCATTTGCATATGGAAAGTGTAGTATCGATTAGATATGGATGTTACGGTTCACTACATGTAAGATGTATAGGTGAACTTCTATGATAAATTAATAAGGAGCATATGGTATTGGTTTAACATTTGTTTTTGGAAATGATTGAAATAATCATGAGAAAAGTTGTTGGAATAATATATGGAACTGGTAAAGAATGTCCTCAATCATTGTTTTGGCATTGATCTCAAACTTGCTACTTGCAGGAATGGCAATTGCTTTAGTGATCCAAATACTATCAATTAGTTTATTGTCAAGGTGGAGGCAATCAATAAGATGTAACTAGAACACCTAGAAAAAGGTTGAAGTTATGATGTTGTAATGAAGTACAAGGATCAGCTAAGCCATTGATGAAAAATTGTATTTGATGACATACTATAAGATACAAAGAATGGGCACACTGAAACATATTAAAGATTTAAAGTTTTAACTAAGTCTTTTGTAAAGCTCAATCTAAGTTCATTAGAGAGAAGGAGCCAAGCAATCTAGTAAGAGCCAAGAAAATTCCTAGTTAATGCCGAGTAGAACCAAGTGCCGAGCAGAACCAAGTGCCGAGCAGAACCAAGTGCTGAGTAGAACCAAGTGCCGAGCAGAACCAAGTGCCAAGTAGAACTAGGTGTCGAGCACCAATAACTCAATAATGCCAAGTTGCTACATTATTTTGAAAATTGAAGATTCGCCAGATCTAATCTGACAAGATTGTTATCTAGAAATTTGTGAACTAAAAGGAAGATAAGAATGATGAGTTGGTGGCACAAAACACCATGTAGAGCATTTTTAAGATACAACTGGCAAAGTTTCTAGAAGAGAACAAGATATGGGGTAGATACATTGTATCCTACCTAATCCATTTTGAAACTCTAAAATTGTAGAGGGAGAATTGAGCAGCAAAGGAAAATCAGGCTCCTATTTAAGAAGACATAAGTTATTGAGAAAAAGAGAGAGAGGTGGTCAAGCATAAAAGCATGAAGTGCTAAAGAATGTGCTAAGGAGAAGAAAGCATAGGAAATTTGTTTGGATAGATGACCACAAGGATGATTGCATTGGAAAAATGAGTAAGAAGACTCAAGGAGACAAAGATTGAGAGAGAGACAAGTAGTTAGAGCTGAAGTGATTGAAGCCAAGCAAAAGGATTGAACTAAAAGTGTGATCTAAAATCTGCAAAGTATGTTGTAAGTTATATTAGATCAAAAGACCATTATCGTTACTTTCTAGTAATTGTAATAGTAAGTTTAAATCGTATGGACTTAGGTTGGTTTAATAGCCATAAGATAAATCCTTTAATAGGGTGACATTCCAAGTGAATGTTCTAAAGACCTTTAACCAGACCCATTCCTAACAGTTTGGTGAAATCCTCTAACAAGGTCACATTTAAAAGTGTGTTGTAAGCCTTTAACAGGGCATCACTTCAGAAGAGTGAGAATTAAGTAGCATGTTACTGGTGGTTTTTCCCAAATTGGGTTTCCACATAAATCTTTATGTCATGTGTTCATCTTGGATGTTTTATCTTTGCATATTGATTTACTGTAACTTGCTTATATGATTGATTTAAGTTCGGATGGATGAAAAGTGTATGGATTCATTAAAAGTAGTAAAAAGGTATTAATAGGGCATTTGGACCTTGAATAACTGATTCAACCCCCCCCCCCCCCCCTCTCAGTTATTCTAAAGAATTCTAACAATTGGTATCAAAGCCTGACTGCTGATTCAGTTTAAAGAGACTACAAGCAGAAAAGATCAAAATGCCAAAGAGAGAAGTTCCCAAGCTCAAAAAAGAAAACTTTGTTGCATGGAAAAGTTTGATGAAGCTACATCTCGGATCCATAGGAGATTATGCCAAAAATTCAATTTTCACTGAACATGTAGATCCAACAGGTGCTCCTACTACAAAAGACATGAAAAACAAGCAAGAACACAACCAAACAATGCTGGAAATTGCCTCTGCACTCAGCTATGCTAAATTTGATGATATCAAAGGATGTGACACTGCATTCAAAATGTGGAAATATTTATCAGACATCTATGCAGGAGATCAGAATGTACAAAGAGAAAAAAGAGAAAGTCTCAAAGGAAAGTTTGATGACATGAAAATGGAAGAAAATGAAAATGCTGCTTAGTATGGTGCAAGAATAAAGGAAGTGGTAAGTGCAATAAGATGCTTGAGTGTTCAACTAGATGAAGATACTATTAATTGTAAGTTCTTAAGAACCTTGCTCCCTATCTATGCTATTAGAGTATCAGCAATACAAGAGCTAAGATGTATACCAGGAAATAATCTAAGCTTTGAAGGTATAATAGGTAGACTCACTGCATTTGAGTTATCTAACTTTGACAACTATAAACCTAAAAATGTTGAATCTGCTTTTAAGGCCAAGTTATCACTGAAAGATGCTGAACAGGTGAAGTCAAAGAAAGGAAGAAAAATGAAGTATGTATCCAGTGATAGTAGCACTGATGAGGAAGACGTGGAACAATTGGAAGCATTTCTCGCTAGAAGATTTCACAGGGGCAAAGGAAAATTCAAAGGTAAGATGCCTATCATTTGTTTCAATTGCAATGAAGTAGGTCATATTGCTGCAAGGTGTCCACAAAAAAAGGATTCCAAGGAAGGCAAAAAATACAAGAATAGAAGAGATGATGACAAGAGAGATTACAAAGAAAAAGGTAAGAAGTGTTATATTGTTGAAGAAAATTTTGATGACAATGATGATGAAGTTGTTTATGTAGCCATGAAGGATCAATCTGATGAAGAAGAGACCATAGCACTGGTAACATGTATAAACAAGAATGATAAATGGATCATAGACAATGGATGCTCACATCACATGACAGGAGACAAAAGTAAGTTTGTTAACTTCACTCAGTATGATGGAAATAGTGTTAGATTTGGTAATGATGCTCCATGTCAAATCAAAGGAAAATGTTCCATTAAGCTCACAGAACAAATTTCATGTGACAATGCATATTGTGTTGAAGGATTAAACTACAATTTACTGAGTGTCTCACAGTTAGGCAATATAGGTTGCAAAGTGGAATTTGGAAACAAAATTGCAAAAATCTATGATACTAATGGTAAACTGATAGGAAAAGGAGATCAAACAAAGAGTAATTTTTTTTACCTTGATATGGATGATGTTTCTTGTTTATTTGCAAAATTTGATGATGAATGGTTATGGCATAGAAGATTATGTCATGTCAACTTTGATAATCTAGTCAACATCAGTAAAATGAAGAAAGTTAGAGGTTTACCAAAATTGAAGAAGCCTGATAATATCATGTGCAAACAATGTTAGCTAGGAAAGATGACAAAGTCAAGTTTCAAAAGAAAAAACTATACATCTAAAGAGATACTTGAGTTAGTTCACACTTACTTATGTGGTCCAATGGAAATACAAAGCTATAGAGGAGATAAATACATAATGCTATTTGTTGACGACTATTCCAGGATGATGACTGTTATTTTCTTAAAACAAAAATCTGATGCTTTTCAAATGTTTAAGTGGTATGTGGCTAGAGTTGAAAAGGAAACTGGAAAAAGCTTGAAATGCCTAAGATCAGATAGAGGTGGTGAATTTACATCAAATGAATTCGAGATATTCTGTAATGACAAAGGAATCAAAAGACAAACGTTAGCTCCTAGAACTCCCCCATAGAATGGAATTGCTGAAAGAAGAAACAGATCTGTGATTGACTATGCCAGAACATTAATGATGGAAAAGAATGTTGCTCTAAAATATTGGAGAGAAGCTATAAGTGTAGCTATTCATACACTGAACTGAGTACAAGTTAAGAAAGGTACAAATACAACACCTTTTGAATTATGGTATGGTTACACACCTAATGTAAAACATTTCAAAGTGTTTGGTTGCAAATGTTTTATCCTTAAAGATACTAGAAATGGAAAATTTGATGCAAAAAGTGATGAAGGCATATTTCTTGGTTACTCCACAAGAAGTAAGGCATATAAGTGTTTGAATATCAACACTAACAAAATTGTGGAAAGTACAAATGTAAATTTTGATGAGCACACAGAAGTCCAAGCTGAAGAACCAAAGAAAATCGAAGAGTACAAAACCTTTGTATATTCTTATGAAGGAATGA
Organism: Cupressus sempervirens; assembly: GCA_028749045.1. Taxonomy (NCBI): domain Eukaryota; kingdom Viridiplantae; phylum Streptophyta; class Pinopsida; order Cupressales; family Cupressaceae; genus Cupressus; species Cupressus sempervirens. The sequence continues at coordinate 782,174,471 of CM053786.1, forward strand.
CTATTGATGAGGATGATGTCAATCAAATTGAAAATCAAAAACAAGTGTCAGTTTCAGCCGAGTCACAACCAGTGAATGTCGAGTTGCATTCAGAAGCTGAGTTGCATAATAAAGGAAATGGACAATCTGATTCTGAAAATAGTACACATGATGAAGAACAACCTGACAACAAAGTGCATAGTGATCCTGAATCCGAAAGATCAAACATGGAAACAAGGACAGAGCCAAGGTTATCCAAATATGTAAAAAGACATCACCTTGCTGAACAAATAATTGGTGACAAAGATGCAAGACCAATGACAAGGAACAGACTAAGACATGAATCATGTCTGATCAGTAAATCTGAAACCAAGACAGTATATGGTGCATTACAAGATGATGATTGGTATAAAGCTATGGAAGAAGAAATTGATCAAATAAGAAAAAACAAAACCTAGAGTTTGGTTCCCAGACCAACTGACAAGAATGTGATTGGCACCAAATGGGTATTCAGAAACAACCTAGATGAGAATGGTGAGATTACCAAAAACAAAGCCAGACTAGTATGTAAGGGTTATGCTCAAGAAGAAGGAATAGACTATGGAGAAACATTCGCTTGTGTTGCCAGAATGGAAGGAGTAAGAACTTTACTTGCATACGCTACCTAAAAATATTTTAAAGTCTATCAGATGGATGTAAAATCTGCTTTCCTAAATGGTATACTAGAAGAAGAAGTCTACATTGAACAACCAAAAGGATTTGTTGATGAAAACAATAGGGATATGGTGTGTAAGCTACATAAAACACTCTATGGTTTGGAACAAGCACCTAGAGCATGGTATGAGAGACTTCACAAGTATCTAGTGCAAATTGGATTTGAAAGAATTGATGATAACTGTATACACTAAAAATTGTTCTGAATGACTATATTAATTTAATTAATATTAGTCACATTTATCTACTTATTTAATTAAATTATTTTAATTAAATAAGTTCATCTTTTTCTAAGTATTTAAATTTAATTTAAATACTTCTTAGCTCTAATGTGTTAATTTAATTAACACATGTTTCTCCACATATTCCTTTTTTTTAAAATAAATTTTATTTATTTAAAATCCTCCACGTTCCCATTAATTCTTCTAGACCTTGATTAAATAAAATTTTATTTAATTTAATCTTTATTCAAACTGCCTAGAGGTACATGCATTCATATGAGTTGTCAGCACATCTTTTAAGCACATGGTGTCTACAACTTGAGAACTTTCTACACACATGTACCACCTCATCACTTTATCCTCCCAACTAAGGATATGAGATAAGGAGATAAGGTGCTTAATCCTTATCCTTATCTTCTAGACACCCTCTAGATGTTTCCTGAGAGTCTTTAAATAGAAGCCTTGTCTCAAGCATTGCATATAGAGAATTATTGGATTGCATTGATACACCATCACTTTGAGTCTAGAATCACCACATTCAGAGCTTGCATTGTGGGTACATTTTCATATGGAGTTCATAGGCCACATCTTAGTGATTTGATAGTTGGTAAGATTTACATTTTGTATTGCATCTTGGTTTTTGTTGTGCATGCATATTTAGTTTACATTCTAGTTTAGCTTTCATTTTAGTTGTAGCTTGCATCTTGCATATTTAGTTTGAATTATAGTTTTAGATTTCATTCTAGTTATACCTTGCATTTATTGATAGTTTTCATCATTTCATATTTATTGCATCATAGAGTATCTTTGAGTGTGACTTCCTCCATAGTCATATCTTGAATGTATTTGTCTTTTCATATAGTCTAGGATCATATTGCACATTCACTTTGCACTCACACTCACATTTGCACTTCCATACAAGGGATTTACTTATTGTTGTGTTTGTGAGAGCATACCAAACATACCCTCCATCAAGGATACACCAACAATGGCTACACATAGCTGCCCTTGTTGAGTATTAGAGGTGGTTGAAATTTTGGTTTGTTGGTTGCTTTTGTAAATTTCTTTTAGATTAGCTTGATTCCTTAGGCTTTTAGCAATTTGCACATTTTTCCAGCACACATTTTGGCACGCTCGGTGGGACCCACATCCCTGATCTCGCTTCAAAAGTCTGCTAATATAATTTTTTGCAGTTCGGATTAGCATTTTGTCGTCTCTAATAGTCGCACTATCATCTGCGTTGCGCGTCTACGCATATCAGCGTCTCCGCAGATCAGCATCTCCGAGAACAAGCGTCTACGTCGCCGCCAAAAAAAATCAGGTTCTTTTCTTTTTGCGTCTGCGCATTACTTATTCTGTCATCTGTGTTAGGGTTTTGTCATCTTCGCTTATTTCTCTGTCATTTCCGCTCTGTGATCTATCGTTTGCGATCTAAAATTAGCATTTTTGCTTTTCATTTTAGCGTCTTCGCTTTCCATTTTAGCGTCTTCGCTTTTCATTCTAGCAACTGCAACTTCCATTTGAGTGTCTGCATTTTTCATTTTAGCGTCTGCACTCTGCATTTTGGCGTCTGCACTCTACACTTTGTCATCTGCACTCTGTGCTTTGTCATCTGCACTCTATGCTTTTTCATCTTCATGTTTTAGCATCTCTGATTATTAGCGTTTGCGATTGTTATGGTTTAAGCTAATGGTTAACAGTTTTCTTGAGCATTTTGTGAGTTTGCAGGTCGAAGATTTGTGTTAGAGGACAAACTAAAGTGCAAAATACTGGGTCACATTTGAAATTGGAGCGTTTTAAATGGGTACATTTAGTATAGAGAACATTTGGATTTGGGCCTTAAAATGAACTCACATCCAAAGCCCTAAGGAAAATTAATTTCATTTCAGCATTGTCATTTCAGCATTCTCATTTTTAGCATTTTCTTTTAGTATTTTATTTGTTGCTATTTAAAGTTGGAAAGAACCTTGTATGCTCTAAACACGCATGTCTTCAATTAGAGTAGCAAACCTAAATTTTTGTGGATAACGAACAAGTGTCTTTTAAACCCCAAGTCCACTTACGTATTCTCTCCCCTCGTGCCTTTAGGCGACCTTGGGTGTACAAGAAATAAGTGGATTTATTTTTCATTTTATTAGGAGGCCTGCTTGGGGATTTCATCACCCTTTGGGACGACCTCAACTCCAGCGTTCTGGCAGAGTATAAAAATCAGGAGGTGAATCAAAAGACACCTCTCTTAGAAGTGTAAATATTGTCACTCTTGGCTAAGCCCCAAAGAACTTTATACCTTTGGGAAGTGAAGGAGGAGATTGGGTTACCGTTTCCCCCCGGCTGTGTGGTAGTATTTCCTTTCATTTACAGAATTGGGACTCACGTACCTAGTGTATATTGAGGACGCCCTTTAGCTAAGCCTTGTACAGCCTAGTATCAGCCTTATTAGGATTGTTGTTGTGTTTGGTGTGTTTGTTCAAATAATCAAAAAAATAAAAATAAAAGTAAAACAAAACAAAAACTTCAAACAAGCCAAAAAAAATGAGTGAAATTGTGTGGGAACCTTTGCAGTAAGAAAGGTTAGGTGAGGTCTCTTTGACTCACAGTCATCTTTTGGGAAGTTTTTGCACTAGAGTCACGTTTTGAGTTTTGATTGAGTTTATTTTTTATGTCAAAAAGTTTGAGTCTTGTTTTGTTCTTTCCATGACCAAAAAAGTCAACCAAACCAAGCATAAGAAAGTGAAACTATCCAAACCCCCTGTCTACAAAGAAAGGAAGAGACTAAACCATGGTGACAAACAATTCAGCTACGCAATCAAGGACATTCAAAAAGAGGAAGTTAGGCAAGATCGCTACGATAGGATCACCTATAACGAAAAACTTCAAAACTGGTCTGCTTTCCTAGGTGTAAACCCAAGATTCTTATTTCCTGTAAACGAAATTGAATCAACCGTACAAGTGGCCATTATACATTCATTTCCATTTCTCCCATCTTCAAACTTCCTTCTAAGAGAGCTAAAAACCTAAAAACATCTTTTTCTCGTGACATTAGACCTTACATCCATAAGCAAACACCTTATCCTAATCACATTTTCTTATTTGGGACCACAAGTCAGTCTCCAAATAGCAAGCAGTCTATTTAGTGTCCTATCTTGCCTATAAGATCATATTTGACTATCTTTGGTAAGAGAAAGATACTCAAGTCTTACTTATTTGGGATCACAAGTCCATCTCCAAATAGTAAGCAGTTCACTCAATACCTTACCTTGCTTATTTGGGACCACAAGTCAGTCTCCAAATAGTAAGTGATCCAATTAGTGTCTTATCTTGCCTACAAGATCATATTTGACTATCTGTGGTAAGAAAAGGATACTATTATCTTTCAAAATCATTTTGTTTGCTAAACTAAGGTCTCTTGTTCAAATTTGGGTAGTTGACCCACTGATCATCTAAGGTTAAGAGCTCTCATTTTCTATTTCTCTCATAAGCTTTCATTCATCATTTGGCCATTCTTGTATGGTAAACACACGATCAGGAAGGTTTACATTCAACCCCAAAACACATTTGTGGGAATCAACAAAGCAATCAGTCATGGAGAATCTTCCTCCCTTAGTTGCAACTTCATTAGGGGATGTGTTTCCCTCTAATCTGAACCTTGGTATGCCTAATATCCAAGAGCCACAACAACCTTTTCATAATACCAATCCAGGTGATAATGATGAAGAAGTAGACCAAGATGAAGACCCTATTGGTTTTGGTGATATTTCTAGTGAGGTTAAGACCTTCCTTGTAGACCCTTACAATGTAGAGATGATGGAGAAATCCATTAAGGCAAACAAGACCAACATATTCTTAAATCTAATCACGGATGGTGTTAACGTTCCTACAAGTTTTGATGAGAACATCCTATTTACTCAAGTCAAGAAAGGTGGTGCTCCCTTAGCACCTAGTTCAAGTGCAATACCAACATCAAGCAAAGGAAAAGGACCTACGGTGACAACTAGTGCAATGCCCACACCTAGCACTTTACCACAACCAATGCTTCAAACCAACCCTGATATCTTTCAACAATTCATCAATGCTCTATCAAATTTTGCCACATATGCTAATGCTCCACAAAACATCTCAACAACTTCAAGTATAGGAGGCCTTGGTATTAGTCAAGCACCAACTCAACCAATCGTCATTTCGACATAGCCTACACCTTCACCTCAGTTGCATGTGCCTATGACCATGGTAACAACATCCGCGCCAAATGCAATGAGTTCATATAGGCAGGGTGGTTCAAATGGAGCAACTCCACCACCCCAGCAATCACAAGCCCAAACGAACTCTGAAGTAACACATCTCACTCAAATGATTCATGAACTACAAAATGAGGTGTGCAACACAAACAATAAAGGGGTAAAACACTTGTCTCTTGATGAGATTTGTCCTTTTGATAAATCTGTTCCTGTTACTCCATTCCCAGTTGGTTTTGAGATTCCAAAGTTTGACAAATATATGGGAAAAACATGCCCTGTCGCACATGTAAGGGAGTTCTATATTTTATGTCAAGAGGTGGCATACAGTGATGATTAGCTTAAGAGATTCTTTCCATGAAGTCTCGAAGGCCCTGCATTTGAGTGGTACATAAATCTGCCTAAGGATTCTCATTCTACCTTCAATGAGTTGGAAAATAAGTTCATAGCACAATACTCATACAACACGGACAATCAGGTCTCATTAAGTGACTTGTGTAATACTAAGCAACGAAATGGAGAAACTTTTGCCAATTTCTTGCAAAGATGGAGACATCTTGCTAGTCGTATGCCATACAAAATTGAGGACTCTCACCTTGTAGATATGTTCATCAAAAATTTGATACTTGAAATGTCCTTTCACTTGAAAATGGTGAGTCCTGAGGACTTTCCTACTTTGATCAAAAAGGGTAAAAACATTGAAAGTGGACTTTTAGAAAAAGGCACCATCAAACATTATAGTTGTTCATCTTCTATAATGAATCGAACAATGATAACAAGCCTAGATCATGGTCTAAGAATAAGGGTGTTACACACGATGGTGTGACAGATGTCAAAAACCTTCAAGAAGGTAGCAACAATAATTACCGCAACCGTAACAACAATAGCTCACATCAAGACAACCAGGGCAATCAGCAAACTCGATTCTTTCCGCGTAACAATTACAATCATGATTTTGATCAAAATAGGACATTCACCAACTTCCGTGAACCATTAGAAGCCATCTTTCAAAAGGTGGTAGATCATAACTTAATAGTGTTTCCTAATACACGTCCTTTTGATGAAAATCAACCAAAACCTAGGTGGTATCAAGAAAATGAATATTGCAAGTACCATCGCGTCAAAGGACATGATACCAATAAGTGTTTCAAACTTAAAGTGTTTATCCAAAATCTTGTTGACAATGGAGAAATTGAAGTGGAGGGAGGTCCTTCCTCTAAAAATGCTAAGTTGAAAATATTTCAAAAGCCCTTTCCCGATCACAATGATGGAAACAATAATACGAATCAAGCCTCCACATCAAACGCTGTACCTTATGATTACTCTACTAACCACATATCAGGATTTGACTCCTTGTGTGGTAAAATAGACACCAACAATATATGTGGTTTTGATTCCTTGTGTGGTTACATCGAAAGGGTAGACACTCATGTGAATACCCTTGTCTTACAAGCAGCTAATTGTGATGCAACCACTCGACGTGGAAGACTCACTTTGCAAGAAGCTACTCCTAATAACAGTAATTTACCAGCTCCACATGCGCCTGTTGTGCCATCCACTCCACAAAGGCCCGCTTCATGCTATGATGTATTATCCCAACTAGGTAAGACTCCTGCACAAATATCCATCCTTGAGCTTCTTACCACCTCGCCTGTACATAAGGAAATCTTGGAAAAGGCCCTTTTAGAGTCTCGTGTCCCTGATAATATTAATGCCACCCAATTCACTTCCATAATTGGAAACCTTGCCGCTCAACAACATTTGGTCTTTACAGATAAAGATTTCCAAGCTCCCAATCCCAACCATAATATGTCGCTCCATATTGAAGTTCTCATACAACGACATAAAATAAAAAGAGTCCTCATAGACAATAGATCCAGTTTAAATCTTTGTACATTAAAGATGATTCGTTTCCTAGGACTTCCAGAGGATCTCCTTGATTCTAGCAAAAGAATTACTATAAAGGCATATGATGAAAGAGAAAGGGAATCAAAAGGAGTTATTATGTTACCTCTCAAAGTTGGACCAGCCATTATCAATACTGAATGTCATGTTCTAGATTTAGATTTTCCATATAACATCTTGCTTGGTAGACCATGGATACACACTCTCAAAGCAGTGCCTTCCACATATCACCAATTTTTGAAATTCCCACACCAAGGATGAGAAGTTACAATTCTAGGGGATCCTACACCTTTTGAATTCTGTAGAATATTGGAAGGTACTCTGGCAAATCTTTGTCCCATAAGTGAGTTTTCTGCAGTCATACCTAAGCCACTTGTCATTAAAGAAACTACTTCCCATACAGTACCAGAAGTAGCCCATGAGAGTTCAAATTCTCGTAAAGGAAAAGAGAAAGTTGAAGATGTTAAAGTTAGCACTACAGGGAAAAAGACTACCTTTACTGACATGGGAATGGGAGAGTATAAGTTTGAAAATGCCTTGTGTGTGGGACAATTACCACTCTCCCCTCGTTCCCTTGGAAAACCTTCACAATTGCCATCCTCTACTAATAAGGAAACCATGCAAGTTAACAAAATGACATTTGAACATTGGGGTTCCCTTAGTGATGAACACATGGAAGATAATATTTTGGATTGGTTATATTATGATGGCAAAGACGAACCTGTGGAGTTTCCTAAGGACAAATATGTCAAAGCACTTCCCATTGTTGAAAACATGGGATATCATGGTACTGGTCTGGGCCCAAATGAAAATGGAATTAGACAACCCCTAGAAGCTAATAGCTATCCTAAAAGATGCAGCTTGGGTTCCCTCAAACCTAAGGTTACCTTTGCTGACAACTATTTGGCCGAACCTAAATCTGAGACTGAAGAGGAGGAATTCTTCGAAGTGCCTTTCCAATACGTCAAAGATGACCTAAATAATCGTGTCCATACCATTACCATAAATGACCTTTCATCCATTGATCTACCTCTCACTAACCCTGACATGATAGACTGGGACCTTCAAGATATGCCACCAAGTCTGGACATTTGTAAGTCTGATGAGGCAGTGATGGCACTTTTTGGCCTTAAGAATCTTCGAGATTATGAGCATGAGATCCAATATGATGAAAAAGCCTACTTTGGTAGCCAAATCAACTCTCTTAGTTGCAAAAATGAAAAGGAAAATAAAAATAAAAAAATCAAAGAAACATCCTCTAGTGAAAACCCTTCTAGGGCACTTTTGGATGAGGAAAAAGATCAAATAAAGGATGCATCTTCTAGTGAAAACCTCGTAGAGGCGCCAGAAGAGGGAGAGTTGAATTTTCCATTCAGATCCTTGCCACTAGAAAAGTCATCCATTTTGAATGAAGACACCATTGCAATAAACTTGGGAATAGAAGATAATCCATAGATTACCTACATTGCTGCCACCTTGAGTCTTGAAGAACAAAAAGCTATGACAATATTCTTGAAGAAAGGAAAGATCAACTTTGCTTGGACCTATAAGGATATGCCTAGATTGGATACAGATTTAGTGGTACATCATTCGACAGTTGATCCCAAAATTAAGCCAGTAAAACAAAAGTTGCGTTAAATGCATCCTAAGGTAGCACTTCTAGTCAAGGCAGAATTACAAAAGATGCTAGAAGCAAAGTTCATTCGACCCATTGACTATCCTAAGTGGATCTCTAATATTGTTCTGATAGGAAAAGCGTCTGGGGGCATTCGTGTTTGTTTTGATTTTCGAGACTTGAATCTCGCATGTCTAAGGATGATTTTCCACTACCCAACATAGACATCATAGTGGATTTGACAGCTGGACATGAGATGTTGTCTTTAATGGATGGATTTTCTGGTTATAACCAAATTAGGATTGCAGAAGAAGATCAACATAAGACGGCATTTATCATGCCTTGGGGAACCTTTTGTTATCAAGTCATGCCCTTTGGTTTGAAAAATGTTGGTGCCACATATCAACGCGTGATGACTACCATATTCCATGATCTTCTACACATCATAATGGAGGACTATGTTGATGACATTTTAGGAAAATCCAAGACTAGAGAAGCCCACATTGATGTCCTTACTACTATTTTTGAAAGATTGGAAAAATACAAAGTGCGCCTTAATCCAAAAAAGTGTGTATTTGGGGTCAAATCTGGTAAATTATTAGGTTACATTGTATCTAGAAGAGGAATTGAAGTAGACCCTACAAAAGTAAAGGCCGTCATGGATATGCCTCCTCCTTCCACATTAAGAGAGCTTCATAGTTTCCAAGGAAGATTACAATCAATCAGAAGATTTGTGTCACAGCTAGCTGATAAAGTTCATCCCCTTCAGCATTTTCTTCGTAAAGGAAATCAGTTTCAATGGGATTGCTTGTGCCAAAAAGCATTTGAACAAATCAAGGCATATTTAACTAATCCTCTAGTCTTAGTCCCTCCAGTAGTAGGACGACCATTGATCTTGTACATTTCAGCTACTTTCATTGCCTTAGGAGCACTCTTGGCACAATTAGATGATAATGGAAATGAACAAGCCATATATTACCTCAGTCGAACACTAGTTAGTTATGAGCTGAATTACACTACTATTGAAAAAGCATGTTTGGCCGTAGTCTTTTGTACACAGAAGCTATGCCATTATATGCTTAATCATACTACATTTCTCATTGCCAAAATTGATCCACTCAAATACCTATTGTCCAAAGCCGCTCTCATTGGTCGAGTAGCAAAGTGGGTCTTAATTCTCAGTGAATTCAACATTGTGTATAAGGATCATAAAGCTATTAAGGGATAAGTCATTGTAGATCAGTTAGCTGAAGCACCTCTCCCAGGTAGTCACCCTATTGTGGCAGACTTTCCAGATGATACCATTATGACTATAGCCCCTAGTATATCATGGAAACTATTTTTTGATGGATCCTTTACACAAAAGGGATCGGGGGTAGGAGTTTTGTTTGTAACACCACAAGGGGATCTAATTCCTAAGTCCTACAAAATTCAATTCCCTTGTACAAATAACATAGCTGAGTATGAATCATTAGTGACAGGAATGTGTCAAGCCATTAAATGGAATATCAAGAATCTTCTTGTCTTTGGAGACTCACAACTGGTTATTAAACAAGTGACTGATGAATATCACACCAAAGATGAGAAATTGTTACCCTACTACTGAATAGTTGAGAATCTTAAGCAACACTTTACAGAAATTGTCTTTCAACAAGTTCCAAGGGCTAACAATAAAGTAACAGATGCCATGGCCACTATTGCTTCTATGATTGCCATGCTAGAATATAGTCCAAAATGTGAGTTTCTCGTGGAGAATCTTGTTACTCCTGCTTATGAGCAGAATGATTCTGAAGTGGTGTGCGAGATTGTTGGTCCTGAGTCTCCATGGTATGCTGACATTTTTTCCTACCTATGTCATAAAACTATTCCCATAACCCTCACTCCAAACCAAAGTAAGACCTTTATTCGCCGAACCACTCGCTATACCATTATAGGTGATACCCTTTTCCGAAAACACTTTGATGGAACCCTCCTCCGATGTCTCAATTTAGATGAAGCCAAAACGACGTTAGAAGAGGTTCACCAAGGGATTTATGGTGCCCACTCTAGTGGCTTTACATTAGCGAAAAAGCTTCTTAGGACAGGTTATTATTGGCCCACTATGGAAGCAGATGCATATCATTTTGTGAAAAGATGTATCCCTTGTCAACAGCATGGCGATTTGATACACGCTCCCGCCCAAGACTTGCAACCTACCATCACACCATGGCCCTTTTCCCGATGGGGATTTGATCTTGTTGGTCAAGTGTATCCTAATTCCTCTAATGGCCACAAGTATATTATTGCTACAACTGAGTATTTCACAAAATGGGTTGAAGCCATTCCCTTAACCTACATCACCGGCAAGCAAATTTCTAAATTTATCCTAAATTATATTATTTGCCACTTTGGTATACCTCAAGATATTATCTCAGATAATGGAACCCCATTTAAAAACCAAGAGGTAGCCATGTTATGCCAAAAATTTGGAATAACCCATCATTTCTCCACCAGATACTACCCTCAAGGCAATGGCCAAGCTGAAGCCACAAATAAAACCCTCCTGAAAATCCTAAAGAAAACTGTTGATGCAGCTGGCCGTAATTGGCATCTCTAGATTGCTCCTGCACTTTGGGCCTATCGAACCTTCATCCGCACCCCCACAGGAGCCACTCAGTTCTCCCTTGTTTATGGTTTTGAAGCCATTTTACCCATTGAGATTGAGTTACCCTCCCTTAGAGTCTCTCTACAAAACCTCATATCCGATGAAGAATACCGAGTTGCTCGCTTGCAAGAGTTGGCACTCCTTGATGAGAGACGCCTCCGCGCCCTTAACCACCTCTGCGTGTATCAACATCACCTCCAACTACAATATAATAATAGGGTCCATCCAAGAGAATTTGAAGTGGGTGATCTAGTGCTACAACATAATATGAGGAATCTCTAGAACCATGAAAAGAAAGGAAAATTTGAAGCAAATTGGCTAGGTCCATTCGTTGTTACAGCCAAGTATGGTTCTGGGGCATATCAGATTGCTACATGTGAGGGTGATCCGCTCCCTGAACCTGTAAATATTCAACATCTCAAGCATTTTTATGCTTGAGCATTTTTAGATCTTGAACAGTCTTTAAAAGTCCTGAAAAAACCCAAAAAATAAAAAAATAAAAAAAAATGCCAATCCATTTGTCTATCCAAACCCTTCCTTTCATGTCCTACCATTATTCCCTTTTCCATTTGTGCAGATTAGTACTTAGTCTTTCGCTTATTGCTCAATCCAACAAAAGACCTCTTGTCTGCGAGGCCTCATTTTCCATTTCCATTTTTGCATGCTTCCTGTCAAATGGTTGTTTAATCGCATTCTGTTGCACACTCTTACGATAGTAACCACACTTGGATACACATAAAATCACTTTTTGGAGGCTTATGATTCGAGAAGTTTGTTCGTTTCACACACCCCTGTCGGAATCACACAATCACATTATCCCACAACACTTGATTCAACATTTTCCCGTAGGTTGAGTCCTTCCTGTAGGCGATATAGGGACTTTCACTTTCCCAAACTTAAGGCTCTTGGCAGGAACTGTGAGATAAATGACTACTTGGTCATGTAGTCTCTTTTGTTTGGTTTTTCATATTTTTGTTGTCTTTTATGGTTTTACTGTGTGTATGTCTCGGATATTAATGCCTGCCGCAATGGGGGCAATTACGCAAAGGGGCTTTCAACATTTATGCTTCTATAGCATATAATGCATACACTCTTTTGCAAAATAAAAATAATGGTGTGCTCTCCATATAAACACAACAGAATCCCTTGTTTTCACTTAGTTAGGATTCATGTAGTATAGGGTTTCATTCGAGTCGTGCTTGAGACAAGGTTCTATTTATGTCCTCCTCCTATGCTATGCTCCTGGATCTTTATGGATGATGATTTTGACAAATGTTCATTAGGTTGTATCTTTAGATGGAGTGTTCATTTTTCATCCTTTTAAGTTACATTAATTGTTCAGTATAGATTGCATTAGTTTATTCGTCAAATTAAGTTTCTTAGTGCTCATTAGATAATCTAGTTCATTTTAGCATCACCATTACATTTAGGGGCACATACATATCATAATGCATAAGTCTCATAACCGCTAGCCAATCTGCATCACACATGTTAAGCATCATATGGTAAATAGAAAAGATGCATCACAACAAAGAGGGGAAAAATGTATACACTAAAAATTGTTCTAAATGACTATATTAATTTAATTAATACTAGTCACATTCCTCTACTTATTTAATTAAATTATTTTAATTAAATAAGTTCATTTTTGTCTAAGTATTTAAATTTAATTTAAATACTTCTTAGCTCTAATGTGTTAATTTAATTAACACATGTTTCTCCACATATTCCTTTTTTTTAAAATAAATTTTATTTACTTAAAATCCTCCATGTTCCCATTAATTCTTCTAGACCTTGATTAAATTAAATTTTATTTAATTTAATCTTTATTCAAACTGCCTAGAAGTATGTGCATTCATATGAGTTGTCAGCACATCTTTTAAGCACATGGTGTCTACAACTTGAGAACTTTCTACACACATGTGCCACCTCATCACTTTATCCTCCCAACTAAAGATATGAGATAAGGAGATAAGGTGCTTAATCCTTATCCTTATCCTTATCCTTATCTTCTAGACACCCTCTAGATGTTTCTTAAGAGTCTTTAAATAGAAGCCTTGTCTCAAGCATTGCATATAGAGGATTATTGGATTGCATTGATATGCCGTCGCTTTGAGTCTAGAATCACCACATTGAGAGTTTTCATTATAGGTACATTTTCATATGGAGTTCATAGGCTACATCTTAGTGATTTGATAGTTGGTAAGATTTACATTTTGTATTGCATCTTGGTTTTTTTTTGTGCATGCATATTTAGTTTACATTCTAGTTTAGCTTTCATTTTAGTTGTAGCTTGCATCTTGCATATTTAGTTTGCATTCTAGTTTTAGATTTCATTCTAGTTATACCTTGCATTCATTGATAGTTTTCATCATTTCATGTTCATTGCATCATAGAGTACCTTTGAGTGTGACTTCCTCCATAGGCATATCTTGAATGTATTTGTCTTTTCATATAGTCTAGGATCATATTGCACATTCACTTTGCACTCACACTCACATTTGCACTTCCACACAAGGGATTTACTTATTGTTGTGTTTGTGAGAGCATACCAAACATACCCTCCATCAAGGATACACCAAAAATGGCTACACATAGCTGCCCTTGTTGAGTATTAGAGGTGGTTGGAATTTTGGTTTGTTGGTTGCTTTTGTGAATTTCTTTTAGATTAGCTTGATTCCTTAGGCTTCCAGCAATTTGCACATTTTTCCAGCACACAATAATAGCAACATGTACATCAAAGTAGAAGAAGGTAAAGACATTATTGTATCTGAAATCTTTGTGGATGACATAGTGTTTGGTGGTAAGGAAGTACTTTGCAAAGGCTTTGCTGACAAAATGAAACATGAATTTGAGATGTCTATGTTTGGAGAAATCAAATTTTTTGTTGGATTGAAAGTACATCAACTCAAACATAGAATATTTGTTACACAATCAAAATACATCAAAGAAATTCTTAAAATGTTTGGATTGGAGGAATCCAAACCAGTTAGCACACCAATGGCAACGGGAAATAAGTTGTCCAAGAATGATGAGTCAGCTAAAGTCAATCAAACAATGTACAGATCCATGATTGAAAAATTACAATATGTTGTACATAGTAGACCAGACATAGCATTAGCAGTTGGAATAGTGGCTAGTTACTCTGCTAATCCTAAAGAAAATCATCTCATAGCAGTAAAAAGAATAATGAGATATCTCAAAGGAACTGATGACTTTGTTCTATACTACAAAAAGAATGGAAAATTTGAGCTCAATGCATATACAGATGCAGACTGGGGAGGAAACATTGATGATAGAAAAAGTACAAGTGGAGGTGCATTATTTCTAGGCAAAAGGTTGGTTACCTGGACTAGCAAGAAACAAACATGTACATCACAGTCCACTACAGAGTCAGAATATGTGGCAGCTGCAGTCAATTGCACAAACATTGTATGGCTCACACATCTATTGAATGGAATGAAAGAAGAAGTAACAAAACCTATGATATTGTATTGTGATAATACAAGTGCTATAAACATATCCAAAAATCTAGTGATGCATGCAAAAACCAAGCATATTGCAATCAAGTATCATTATGTCAGAGAATTGGTAGAAGACAAACAATTAAAGTTGGAATACATTCATACAAAGGAACAAACTACAGATATCTTCACCAAACCATTTCCCAAGGATGCCTATGAATATCTTAGAGGCAAGTTGGGGGTCATACCCGGTCATATGCACCGAGTTGTGGTGCCAAAAAGATGACAAGTTTTTTTTTTTTTCTAATTTTCAATAGCGCGTATGCGCTATAGTGTGTACGCGCTATAGCATGTATGCACTATTATGATGTCCAAAAAGTTATATGATGGGCTGCAGACCCACAGCCCATCATTTTCATTTTGTTTTTTTGGCTCTCCAACAGTGCGTATGTGGGTTTAACAACAAAAATTCACCACCATTTGCCAAAATGCCTCCTCACCGACAAAATCCAAGACAACGAGCACACCCACGATGACGAGGTAAGTGATATAAACTTAACTTTGCATTTTTTAATATGTTTTCCATATTGTTTTATTGGTTTTTGATATTCTTTTGTAGGGTTTTTACAAATTTCATTTAGATTTGTTTATTTAGTTGGATTTCAATTGATTTTTTATCAGGAAATGTCCATAATCAACTGGAAAATCCACAAAACCCTCTAGAACCTCAAAATCAAAACCCTCCTCAAGAAGAATAACAAATTCCACAACCCAAACCAATTGCAAGACCTCTGCCAGGCACACAAGAAAATATAAGAAATGAAATACAGAGAGGCAAAACTAAATTAGAAAGACTCATTGCTCGGTTGAAAGAATCCGGACAAACCAATCCAATGAGGGCTCAATTGGCATCATCCCTTGAATCCATTAACACTCAGATAGCCTTAGTTAGTGGTCAGTTAGATATTTAGCGGGCTAAGAGGGATGAACAAAAAAGATTTTATGCAAATAAATTGTCATATGAAGATGTTAAAAAAAAAGAAATATCAAAAGGTAGTATATGTGCATTATTTAGAAAACCCAGTGAGCCAAATACTATTAGAGAGGGTACTAAATGATTCCTCATCCATTGGTGCATACACGATGCTATTAGAAATAATTTTTGGGATAGATGGTGGATGGTTTTTGATGCCCCTCCTTGCAACAATTACGAGGTCCCCATGTATTTTTTGAAGAAATTATATTGTGAGCTTGTCCTTGGGGAGATCCCCAATTATTTTGATATGTTAGACTCCCAGGGTAGAGGTGGGAGGTTATCATTTGAGAGGCCAGGAGCACATCGTGACCCTAATGTGTTAGGGCACCTGTGGTCCATCCACAGCACAAGCATGTGATTATTCCTTCAGTTGTGAAGGAACATGTAGAGGCCAGAACTCTAGGGACCATTAATTCTTTGAGACAGACCCTCATCCATTCCATGAGCCCATTAGTTGAGGGGGAGCCTTCTATGCATTGTGGTCACATGTGCACTTCATGCAGATCCCTATGCACATTTGGCACTCATGCCGGAGATTCTCTAGATGATGGGCTTATCACCGATGAGTTCTTGAATGAGAAATTTGGCATTGACACACAAGTAAATTACTAATTTGATCACATTTCATATGTATAGTGAATGATTAATTAATTAGCATTTATTGACATTGTTCAAAATTTAGGGTCAAAGTGTTGTTGGGCCTAGCAGCGATCCTCTAGGCCCATTTTTTGTCCCTTCCACGAGTCCTGAGGTATGTATCAATTTAATCATTTTAATTAATACATATATTTATTACGTAATCATATTAAGGATTAACAAAAAAAAATTATGCATGTGCATCAGTTCTCCATAGGACCCTCAACCTTTACCACAAACATAGAGCAGAGACATCATACGGGCTTCACACAAGTACAATTGTTTCATGTTAATTTAATTCATTTTATTATATTTATTCCATGTTTCATGTTAGATATAACGTGTATTGTATGACATGCAGCTCATGATGTCAGACACACCTCCTCATCTGTGACAGTCTGTTGATAGTGGAGTAGCTGGAGCTATGGCTAGCTCACAACCACTGACGGAGGTATGAAAGAATTTTCTTCATTTTAGTTATTGTTTATAATAGTTAATCTCAAAATTTCTAATGTTATTTATAAGTGATTATATTTATTGAATTTTTGTAGGGTCTTGTCATGCCTGATCGTCCACGAGCATTTGAGGTGGACTTACAGAGTGACTATTTGTTGACAGTAAGAAAATAATTGATTTTGTGTGTACATATATTTGATTTCAACATATAATAAATATTGATTCATATCTACTTTATTTGTATCAGTTGGACCTGGAGAAGAGCCTCAACAAGAGGTCAAGTAAGCGTGTCAGCAGGGCCCTGTCATCACCACTATCTCCCTCCACATGACGGTAGAGGACGTCGAGAGACTTGTTTCCTTCCCCTCATGGGAAGGAAAAGATGTAGTTGAGATATTCGATACATATATATATATATATATATATATATATATATATATATATATATATATATATATATATATATATATATATATATATATATATATAGACTTGTTTCCTTCCCCATGTATATATATAGGCATCAGAGAGACATATTCGACATACATTTGATGTACATAT
Organism: Cupressus sempervirens; assembly: GCA_028749045.1. Taxonomy (NCBI): domain Eukaryota; kingdom Viridiplantae; phylum Streptophyta; class Pinopsida; order Cupressales; family Cupressaceae; genus Cupressus; species Cupressus sempervirens. The sequence goes on from CM053786.1 coordinate 782,191,934, forward strand.
GACATTCTATATTTGATGTATGACATTTATTTGATGTATGATAATATTGGTTAATATATGATATGTTTTTTCATATACAAAATTATTGGTTATCATAATATATTATGTGTTTGTTAATGTATATGACATTATTGGTTATCATTTTATATTATATGTTTGTTCATGTATGACGTTAAATTAGATATGTTCGTGTATGACATTAAATTAGATATGTGCATGTATGAAATTAAATTCAATTGCTAGAGAATTGCCATTATGTCTACCAACTAGTAGATGTTATTTTTTGCTTTATTAGTATTTCTCAAAAATTGCAAAGAAGCTGTTTCTGGTGAATAGTTGTAAACAATTGTGATCATCAACTTCATGTACTCATGGCTTTGGCTGCGAACACTTGTAACTTTGGCTATAAGCATCCATGTCTTTGGCTATGTGCACTAGTGGCTTTGGCTGTGAGCATTTATGGCTTTGGTTGTAGGCACAATATAGCCTTGGCTGTAGGTTGTCTTTCTTGCTGCATGTCAAAGTTACCTTCAAGAATATCATTATTCTAAGATCATTACAATTAAAATACTATGACATAATACCTTGGAAATAATAGTCTTTAACCCATTACTTTATTCGTTAAAACATCATATAGTATCTACTATAGTGCTTCTACTCAAATATGTTTTCAAAAATACTTAGTATGGAAAAGAAATTTCTATGGAAAGCTTGTCAAATAGGATATTGAAGAACTAAATGTGGATAGTCATTAGTACCCATCAATAAGAACATGGACATCTTTCTCAAGCAAGCCATATGACATTAGCTTAATTTATAAATTTCCTTTGCAAAATAACTAGAAGATGCTATGAATCTTAATATAGAGTTAATCATGAACTCATTATTCCATCCAAGAAGCATATATCACCCTAAGCCAATTAACCGACAGGATAAAAATTAATTCAATTTCAACAAAATTTTGAGTATAACAAGCATCTTAGGGATTCTTACAAGAATTAACATGATGTTCACAAGAGCATTACAAGTTCTCATAATGTTATTTCACATATTGTAATCATATTCAATTTTGAATGGCCATTTGTGTTACAAGCATAAATTTTCTTTAAGGTCTTTTAATTCTAGACATGAGTTTTATTCTGAAGCTTTTCTATGACAACCCACTCAATGCATATATTGTTGTTCCACATTATGCTGATTTGACTTTCATTGGTTGATTTGGGTCTAGACATGACGTTATTCACTACCTTTTATATATATTATTTTTTTGTAGAGAAGTTCTAGCATGAATGAATGTATTAATCATCGAAGTTGTGAACCTTGGTCGAGATCCTTACAAATATATTTTCAAATTGGACCTCAAATAGTTTTCTCAATCACCCCTTGTACACAGATACTGAAATTGTAGTTAATTACAAAATTAATACTGAATTAACACAAGTTTAATTGAGAAGTATTATGTACCTCAATAGGCTAGATTATTATTGACTAGGAAGCTTTATCTTAGGGCAGTTGGTTTCCTAGATCTTTAGCGCAATGAAACTCTTATGGAATGTGGAATTAGGTATGCTAGCTAAGGAATGTTCTTTAAAAGGCAGAGGAAACTCAAGACTCACATGTTTCCAATCAATATAAATGTTTAAATCGCTTCTCTAATTTTTTCTATTTATGATCTTCTTAAAACTTAACTTTTTAATGCATTGATGGGGAAATAAAGATCTTCTAGGAACTAAAGGCTAATCATGTTTAATACTTACAATTCTTTGTTTTTATCTAATAATTTAAAAAAGATTGTACAAGTGTTTTCAAAGAGCAACACTTGTCACTATCATCATAAGAAGGAATATCCAAGAAGAATTACCACTGATCCTCCACCACCAAATTCAAGAGAAAACAAAAATCCACTACTAAAGAGATAGTAACAATGATCATCCCTAGTCTCTCCCTTATCACAAAATGATTACCATCAAAATTTGCATTTCCAATTGTGTCATGTGCGTTGAAGCGATAGTAACATTTTCACTCTCTTACCTAATGTCTCCCATTTCTGAAACTCCTAGGGAAGGGCAAGGCCATCTTCTCAGTACTTCAAAATACAACGAGTTCCTTTTTTTCCCATATTGATAATCGTTGACTTAAAGTATAGTCAAAGTATTGACAGCCCATAGGAACTCAACCTTTGAACATCCCATCTGTAAATGACCTCATAAAGAAATTTCAATAAACCCACATGAAATAGTGAAACAAAAGTTGCATACTTGTGAAGATGATCAAACTGCAAGTGATCAATATGTCTCAAATCTATATTCAGTTCTTTTACTATGCATATAAATGGTTTTTTATATAAAAGACTTATATCCACCAGATAAATAATCATTTTCTTACTATGCTATCCTTATCCTTGGCTGATCTCCAGTCTCTGCAACACGATCCTATAGGAACTGAAATCTCATCCATATCTTGCACGAGCTCTGAGATATGCCCCGTCAAAGATTGTAGCCCTGTGGCATTTAGTGACCCTTAGGGACATTTCGATTGAGCATGCCTGAGAATGTTCGAGAACTAAAGGGGACAAGATGAGGTTGGGGATAGAGTTTACTTGGCCACTTAGAGCTAATGGAGTAGACAGTTTGATCCCAAGATGAAAGATGAGAGAGATTTGGCAGTTGGCAACTTTGTATTGGCCAACACTGCAAGTTTCAGCATCACCCGAGATGGCATTGTAGAATGAAAATGGAATGCGATCTCCAAAAAGTGAGAAAGGTTATTGTAGGCCTCTGCAACACGGTCTTGTAGGAACTAGAATCTCATCCATATCTCGCACGAGCTCTGAGATATGCCCCGTCAAAGATTGCAGCCCTGTGCCATTTAGTGACCCTTAGGGACATTCCAGTTGAGCGTGCCTGAGAACGTTCAAGCACTGAAGGGGAAAAGACAAGGTTGGGGATATGGTTTACTCGACCACCCAGAGCTAATGGAGCAGACAGTTTGATCCCATGACTAAAGATGAGAGAGATTTAGCAGTTGGCAACTTTGTACTGGCCAACACTGCAAGTTTCAGCATCACCCGAGATGGCATTGTAGAATGAAAATGGAATGCGATCTCCAAAAAGAGAGAGAGGTTATTGTAGGTCTCTGCAACATGGTCCTATAAGAACTAGAATCTCATCCATATCTTGCATGAGCTCCGAGATATGCCTCATCAAAGATTGCAGCCCTGTGGCATTTAGTGACCCTTAGGGACATTCTGGTTCAGCATGCCTGAGAACGTTTGAGCACTGAAGGGGACAAGACAAGGTTGGGGATAGGGTTTACTCAGCCACTCAGAGCTAGTGGAGTAGACAGTTTGATCCCACGATGAAAGATGAGAGAGATTTGGCAGTTGGCAACTTTGTACTGGCCAACACTGCAAGTTTCAACATCACCCGAGATGGCATTGTAGAATGAAAATGAAATGTGATCTCCAAAAAGTGAGAGAGGTTATTGTAGGTCTTTGCAACATGGTCTTGTAGGAACTAGAATCTCATCCATATCTCGCATGAGCTCTGAGATATGCCCCATCAAACATTGCAGCCCTATGGGATTTAGTGACCCTTAGGGACATTCTAGTTCAGCGTGCCTGAGAATGTTCAAGCACTGAAGGGGACAAGATGAGATTGGGGATTAGGGTTTACTCAGCCACCCAAAGCTAATGGAGCAGACAGTTTGATCCCACGACAAAAGATGAGAGAGATTTGGCAGTTGGCAACTTTGTACTGGCCAACACTGCAAGTTTCAATATCACCCGAGATGGCATTGTAGAATGAAAATGGAATGCGATCTCCAAAAAGTGAGAGAGGTTATTGTAGGTCTCTACAACACAGTCTTGTAGGAACTAGAATCTCATCCATATCTCACACGAACTTTGAGATATGCCCCGTCAAAGATTGCAGCCCTGTGGGATTTAGTGACCCTTAGGGACATTCCAGTTCAACATGCCTGAGAACGTTCGAGCACTGAAGGGGACAAGACGAGGTTGGGGATAGGGTTTACTCGGCCACCCAGAGCTAATGGAGCATATAGTTTGATCCCACGATGAAAGATGAGAGAGATTTGGCAGTTGGCAACTTTGTACTGGCCAACACTGCAAATTTCAACATCACCCGAGATGGCATTGTAGAATGAAAATGGAATGTGATCTCGAAAAAGTGAGAGAGGTTATTGTAGGTCTCTGGAACATGGTCCTATAGGAACTAGAATCTCATCCATATCTTGCATGAGCTCTGAGATATGCCCCATCAAAGATTGCAGCCCTATGGCATTTAGTGACCCTTAGGGACATTCTAGTTCAACGTGCCTGAGAACGTTCGAGCACTGCAAGGGAAAAGATGAGGTTGGGGATAGGGTTTACCCGGAAACTTGGAGCTAATGGAGTAGATATTTTGATCCCACGACGAAAGATGAGAGAGATTTGGTAGTTGGCAACTTTGTACTGGCCAACACTGCAAGTTTCAGCATCACCTGAGATGGCATTGTAGAATGAAAATGGAATGCGATCTCCAAAAAGTGAGAGAGGTTATTGTAGGTCTCTACAACATGGTCTTGTAGGAGATAGAAATATGCCCTATCAAAGATTGCAGCCCTATGGGATTTAGTGACCCTTAGGGACATTCCAGTTCAGCGTGCCTGAGAATGTTCGAGAAATTGAAGGTGACAAGATGAAGTTGGGGATAGGGTTTACATGGCCACTCGGAGCTAATGGAGTAGACAGTTTGATCTCATGACAAAAGATGAGAGAGATTTGGCAGTTGGCAACTTTGTACTGGCCAACACTGCAAGTTTCAACATCACCCAAGATGGCGTTGTAGAATGAAAACAGAATGCGATCTCCAAAAAGTGAGAGAGGTTATTGTAGGTCTCTACAACACAATCCTGTAGGAACTAGAATCTCATCCATATCTTGCATGAGCTCCGAGATATGCCCCGTCAAAGATTGCAGCCCTGTGGCATTTAGTGACCCTTAGGGACATTCTGGTTTAGCGTGCTTGAGAACGTTCAAGCACTGAAGAGGACAAGACAAGGTTGGGGATAGGGTTTACCCAGCCACCTAGAGCTAATGGAGTAGATAGTTTGATCCCACAATGAAATATGAGAGAGATTTGGCAGTTGGCAACTTTGTACTCGCCAACACTGCAAGTTTTAACATCACCCAAGATGGCATTGTAGAATGAAAATGGAATGCGATCTCCAAAAAGTGAGAGAGGTTATTGTAGGTCTCTGCAACACGGTCCTGTAGGAACTAGAACCTCATCCATATCTTGCACGAGCTCCGAGATATGCTCTGCCAAAGATATTTGAATTCACAGTGTTTAATGAGAATATAGTTGAGGCTTGCTTTACTTTTCTATGTTAAGTTTGGCTTTCAATTTTTGTTTCCCTACTTATCTATGTGAAAGTTCCACTTTCATAAGTAACATGGATGCAATAATACTAAATTAAGTATAGGTCCATGGTTCTAGAAGCTTCACATAGCTTCTCTTCAACTATGGATCTTGTAAGCATTGTACCATGACTATTGGTGTTGTGAGAATATACAAAGCATATATATTGTTTGACCAAATGTCTTCAATGAACATGAACTATATGGAAGAAGAGAAGACATGTTGCATAGTCTTTGAAAATTTTCTTCAAGAAATGTAAGGAGCCATGAGTGATTCATCCAAATTATTTGGTAAAATAAGAGGAGGAATGAATCAACCTTGATGATAGAGGTAAATGCTGAATAATATTTATTTAATCACATTATTTGAAAAAACTTTAATGACCTTTAAATACAATCGAAAGAAATGGAATTGATCTCCCTTACTCATGTAGATGAATAAAATTGGAATTTAAAAAAGAGAGGGACATCCACCATAAAACCATGCAATCATGCACTTCTTGATGGGAGTATCATAAGTTCATTGTTAGATGGATATGCCAAATGTGGAAGAATTAAAAGGAAAATATGTTGATTGATTGAATACAAGCATCAAACCAATGTGATAACAAAAAATCAAAGTTGATTCCATAAGGTCTAACAATATCATATAATTCATTTATCAATAATTTGAAACATCATAAGCATATGTCTAATAATGTCATACATGAAATATATGTAAAAAATGACATACATAGAAAAAATTATACAAAACATATGCCTAATAATGCCATATAGGTGTAAAATGTACATCATTAGATATATACTCTTTCCAACTAGGGGAACAAAATAAATCCCTAATTGTCTTTAATTGCCAACAAGTGGGAGATGACTAGTGTATATAATGAGGTCTTCCTAACATGCTCACTAGTCCATTAGTCTAGAATCTTCTGTAACTCGACATGTTACAATAAAAATTATATATGAATAAATAACTATTTTATATTAAAAAATATATATATATTTACACATAAAACTTAATATTTTCTTACAGCTAGCTGATAATTCCTCTATATATACACCTCAGGGATACACTGATGGTCAGGAATAATAAGACCCTACAAAAACTATCAAAGTTACCACTCGATTGTGCCTATGAATTTTATATTGAATTTTAGTACTAATGAAATTTTAATGTAAACCCTTTCATACCTTAGTCATTGGCTTAGAACTAGTGAGTGCAATAAGGACTCGTTGATCAATACAATGATGAAGATGTAAAGGTATCTCTGATTTCAATAGCTGAAAATGATAATACATGAGACTCAAATGCAGTTATGAAGAATACACATTTTCTTTTGTCTCCATATCAAATAAAATATTTTGGTACCTCCATGAATGTAGTATGACATCCTTCATTTTATAGTGTTGATCCCAAAGCTACAACACTTATTATTTATTACACATGTATGTAAATATGTTAAGCGTCAAATTCAACACCTTTGTCTGAAAAATAATGTACTATATGTTAGAGTAATAAATTCATTTCCTTAGTAATTAAATTATATTGATATAATTACTAAGTTACTTATTATATTGATATAGTTTACTTATAATTCCTTTCGATTTACAACTAATTGAAATGATTTCCCCAATTTTCCATCTAGTCACTAGAAAATTGGATTTGTTGTCTCTTTCTCTTAAAGAACCGGATCTACTAGTTCCTTTGGTCTAGAAGCCTTCCATTGAGATTGGGGTTTTGAAAGGTTCAAGGGTTGAGTAACTTTTTATAGAATATCTTGAAGAAGGAGAGGTCATGTATAATGGTTTTGAGGAAGGCTAGAGTTCCATCCAGATGGTGTTGCAAAATGGCCAAGCGGAGGAGGAGGTAGAAGAATAAATGCATGAGAAGGAGGGTCATGGGGGAAATGGATTCAAAACCACAACCAAGCTTTTATACTATTATACAAATTACAAATTATAAGACTATGTCTTTCATGATAGTCGCATTTTCATATTGGCAAATGAAGAATGACTTTTGGAACAAACATAATAAATACTTCCAAATACAAATGAAGCCAATGTATTGTATTATAAGCTTGAATGGTAAAGACCAAGCCCAAACATTTATTAAGGTGTAGCATTTATAATTGTCAGGTTCATGTGAAGAAGTCATCGTTCATATTCTCATTGTTGTGTAATTTGATGATAAGAAGAATACAATGATATAGAGGTTGATAGTGACTTAAAACTTTAAAAAATGCAATCAATGAGAATTTTACATTGAGGGGGGAGTAATAATCAATGTTTCATTCTCATTGTTTGAAAAACTCTTATATAAAGAGGGAGTAGACATATGATATGGTTTAGTCTTCTTCTGAGAATCCTAGTCATATTGGTTCAGAAGGATTCATTATACAACTACTATACTTAGCATGACCAATTGATGCTAAAAACCTTAGTATTGATGCTACAAACCTTAGTATTGACATAATTTAACCTCTGCAATTCTAGGCATAAGATGATTAGCATACAATGGTACTTGAACAAAGAACACTAATAAATATTGAGGATGTGAATTGATAATACCATTTCGTAGATGATTTTGGCATCTCACCCTTTATCACTTGTGCGTCAACTTTATTAGCCCTCTTCTTTGGTGACCTATAAATGAAGAATTAGCACAGTAACAAATCTAAGATAAGATTTTAAAAATGGGTCCTATTAAAGAATCTAATATAAATTCAAATAATGTATCTATATTCTAAACAAATCAAAACTAAATCTCATCGCTTACACATCATAACAATATGGTCCACCTTAGTCATGTGATAGTCTTGGGGAAGAGGTTGTAACATTGTATTTGGATCCAATTGATCACTTTTTCTCTCTCTCCCAATTCAATCTAATGAGCGAACTGGATCTGCTCGACATTTTAATGTCTCAAGTATTGCCTCATGGTCTGACTCGTGAACTTTCCAAAGAATCTTATTATGTGGTTTTCCACCATATTTTATCAAGTGGACATTTGATGCGACAAAAAGGTTTTAATAATAAAGAATCTTCCTCTCTGTTTGTCAATCCTTGAATAACCACAAGTTAGGATTCTTCATAGGATATCGTCTAAGCCATGTGCCTATTACAACCACCGCACCGACATGGTACTCTAAACCTTCACCATCTATAACCGAGTGATCCAATTTTTGTTTGGCTTCAACACAATGACACAAATAATAATATGTCCCTTCTTCATTGTCTTCAGGTGCAATAACAACAAAAACATGGCCTACAGTGACAAATGTACAAAATGTGGTCATTAATTCAGAAAATACTTGGGTAAAAGTTATAAAGTTACATATTGAAATTACAAAGATATATATATATATATATTACCAGGTTGCACTAAATCTGACAAGGAGTCAAAGTCAATAGATGAATCCATCTCTACCATTTTCAATGCTTATGGGGGATGATAGGTGTCAATTGGGTCCAAAACCCATATATCCCATTTGTCCATACATTTAGTTGACTCACAGTCATCCCAATTTTCCTCTACACATGATGGACAATAGCATGCCATTTTTAATGTGTGGATACTCCATGAACCTGCATCAGAGCTTCTAAAAGAGTGTAACTCACTAGATCCTGTTAGTGTGCAACAATCTTGATATGGTGCAATTTTGGTATTATCTATCAACCAAAAAAATCTATGAACTGTAGACTCACCTTCCTTACCTGGACACATTGTAGCATTACACCATTGGATGATGGATTTTTCATCTATCGATATTGCTCCATCTTTGTACTTTAGTTCTTCACGAGCCAAGGCTCTTTCAATGCATGCGCCTACACCATCGTGCTCTCCCTTACCATGATCAACCTCTGTGAAATTCCACATATATTGAATTCTACACAACTTATGCATCCTGCTCAACCAATAGAACATCTGTGCATTCTTGAATTGAGATGCACAATTGTCTGACCAAATAATGTGTTGAGGATATGATATGCCCTTGTTAGCCAAATCTCCATAAAATAGTTGAAAACAACCATGTACAAACTCCATAGAATGTGATCGATCATCGCTGATGTAAAAATGGTACTCCCTCAAAATCTTCCTGTCATCCTTTGTACTTGTAGGTGAATGCATGAATGTTATGTGAACAAATATAGAAACCTATTGAGATGTATAATACTTTTCTTGCACCTCATTTTGTGGTTGTAGTGTGTAGTTCTCTGCAAAATCTACAACCGAAACAATGGTATCCAATGGAAACATATCCTTGCACAACTTGAATTGAAAATCTAACCATCGAGCTCTATGGGTATGCCTTGCATACTCGTACATAATCTTTTCATGAAAAATCTTCATGAACTCATACACTGAAATCTTTTCAATAACTAGATCACATCTTTTACCATGTTTCTCATCTTTTAGAGCATATGTCACTATCTTGAATTTTCTGTAATCTACTATTTCATTTCCAATTGCATGTGTACTATCCATATGTTGACAAGTTGATAAAAGTTACAAAGAACCACAAAATAAGCATGTACCATCCAAGCATGATGTCTTGTAAAATTGTTGGTCATCCCCTATTTCACACAAAATGTTGGATATGAATTCCCTTGAAGATCTTGGTGGCTCTTTTATGTCACAATCTTGCAAAACAAACTGAGAATGTAAAACTACGCATATGTGCCTAAAAACATCAAAATGGTTAGAAAATTCAATATGTATCCTACAACAACAAGTTGTGCGTGTGTGATTTATTTTCACATAAAAAGGTTTAACCATCTCAAAAAATCTTTGACTTATTCGAATTTGAGGATACATACCAATAAATTTTGCAAAAAATTGTGTCTGAGTTGAATCCAAAAAATGTTTCGCATGTGGCTCGCAATTTCGGCTACCAATCCTCCTTCTTACAACATCTCTTTGATTAGGAGAAACACGTGTGTTATTTTTCCAAAAATATTCGATCAATGATTTCAAGGCTTCACTAATTTCTTTATCCTTTCACGGTAGTCTACCGCTAAATGTCCATAACTCATTTTTTGTTGGATCTTCTAATCTCTCACAGCTTAGCATGGCTCTCCTTAAGGTACCTCTACCAATTTTTAATGTTTTTTTTTTCTTTCTCATGAATCGAGCTTTCTTCATTTGGCTACTTACTATTGTCAATGTGAGTACTCGTCTTGTGATATTACTATCTTTGGTGCATGATTTAGAACCCACTTTGTCATAAGCACTCATTAGATTCTTTACAATATTTCTTTCATTTGAATCATCCATCATTCTTAGCCCAAGAATCTTCATGATAGGCCTAAATTTCAAATTCCTCATCATTTCAACAAATAATTGACATTGACTTGTAATATTTAATTCTTCAAAAAATAATCTCCACATATGATTAACTTTTCTTTGAAAAGTACACTTGCTAATCTTGTCAGGCATTGATTTCAAAATGTTAGTATCAATATCAATCAAATATTTTAGTTTTCTAAAATGAATTCTAGAAGGTGTTCTAATCTCTTCAATTCTGTCAACATTTTGAACATCAATATAAGGTTGAGTGTATTGCGTACTTTGAACTATAGATGATGTGCCTTGGCAATAAATGTAAAAGATGGAATATCACCTACTTTATGTGTTGATGTTGTGCTTTCAACATGACATGATGGAGTGTGTATATCATCGGATCTATAAATCAGTGTCTCTTCAACATGAGAGGATGATATGACTTCAACATTGGAAGATGGTGTAGTGGATGATATGACTCCAACATTCGAAGATGGTGTAGCGGATGATATGACTCCAACATTGGAGGATGGTGTAGCTTCACAATTCAATTGTCTTCTTGAGTGTAACAATCTCATCCGTTCTCTTTGTCTTTCTAATTCTTCCTCCTTGTTTCTTTGTACTACTGGTTCTTGATCCTCTTCGAAAGTTAATTCTTCATCATTGGTTTGCAATTTTCTTTGTTCACATAGTAATTTCATTTTATCTCTTTTAATTGTCAAATCTCTCTCCCTATCTGCATTTGTTTGAATCTTTGGTTTCTTCCTTGGCATGATGATGATTTCTACATGTCAAATTATTCAAACATCTGAATTACTTAAAATGTGTAAATTACAAATTATTCAATTACATATAAAAATTATAATTATTTGAATGAATACATAATATATATCAAACGACTTGTCAAATTTCTAACCATTTCGAAATAACATTTCATTAAAACATACAATTTTTAATGAATTCAGTATATATTACATAACATATCAAATTATAATCAAATTTGTATCTAGATATCGACAAACAATATTTAAAATGGATTGCACTAACCTTTTCTATTAAAAGAATATTAAAAAATTCTTCAAATCACGTATCCAATGATTGAATTTGGTGTTTGCTAGCTTCCAAAAGTGTTGAAATAGTGTTTGCTAGATGTTGAAACCCGTGTTTTCTATCGGAATAACAGAGAGCATAACAGACCAAAAGTTAAAAATGGATGAAATGGGCCCCAAGGTTGGTTTTTGACCATTTTTTGGTGATTTGAGATAGTGCGTACGCACTATAACTATCTCAAAACACATCACTCCCCATCCTCCCTACTCTCTCTCCCATCCCCTCCCTCTCTCTCTTCCTACTCTCTCCCATCCTTTACTCTCTCTCACCCTCCCTCTCCCACCACCTACTCTCTCTACCTCTCTCAGCCCCTCTCCTCTCCCATTCCTAGCTCTTTAGATCTCTCACACACACTCTTATCCCCCTATCTCTCTCCCTCTCCCTTTCCTACCACCTATTTTCTCTCCCCCCATCCCCTACTCTCTCTCTTCTCTCCCATCCCCTACTTTGTCTCTCTTACACACATTCCCATTCCCCCTCTCTCTCCCTCTCCCACTGCCTAATTTCATTCCCCCATCATCGTACTCTCTCTACCACCCCCTACTCTCTCTCACCCTCACACTACTACTACCTACTATCTCTCTCTCTCCCTCTCTACTCTCTCTCCCCCATCTTGTACAAGCTCTCTCTGCCTCTCCCACTCTCTCTCCCATTGCCTACATTCTCTCCCCCATCCCCTGCTCTCTCTCTCTCTCGTCTCCCATCCCCTACTCTCTCACATTCTCACACTCTCCCCCATCACCTACTCTCTCTCTTCTCTCCCATCCCCTACTCTATCTCTCTTACACATACACCCCCATCCCCCCCTCTCTCTTTCCCTCTCCCACCGCCTACTTTCTCTCCCCCATCATCGTACTCTCTCTCTCTATCACCCCCTACTCTCACACTCTCACACTCTGTCCCATCCCCTGCTTTGTCTCTCTTACACACACACACTCCCATCCCCCCTCTCTCTTTTCCTCTCCCACTGCCTACTTTCTCTCCCCCATCATCGTACTCTCTCTCTGCCACCCCCTACTTTCTCAAAACACATCACTCCCCATCCTCCCTACTCTCTATCATCCCTACTCTCTCTCCCATCCCCTCCCTCTCTCTCTTCCTACTCTCTCCCATCCTTTACTCTCTCTCACTCTCCCTCTCCCACCACCTACTCTCTCTACCTCTCTCACCCCCTCTCCTCTCCCATCCTTGGCTCTTTAGATCTCTCACACACACTCTTATCCCCCCTATCTCTCTCCCTCTCCTACCACCTAATTTCTCTCCCCCATCCCCTACTCTCTCTCTTCTCTTCCATCCCCTAATTTGTCACTCTTACACACATTCCCATTCCCCCTCTCTCTCCCTCTCCCACTGCCTACTTTCTCTCCCCCATCGTCGTACTCTCTCTACCACCCCTTACTCTCTCTCACACTCACACTACTTCTACCTACTATCTCTCTCTCTCAAGTTCTCTCTCTCCCTCTCTACTCTCTCTCTCTCTCCCCTCTTGTACAAGCTCTCTTTGCCTCTCCCACTCTCTCTCTCCCACTGCCTACTTTCTCTCCCACATCCCTTGCTCTCTTTCTCATCTCCCATCCCCTACTCTCTCACACTCTCACACTCTCCCCCATCCCCTACTCTCTCTCGCCTCTCCCATCCCCTACTCTCTCACACTCTCACTCTCTCCCATCCCCTACTCTATCTCTCTTACACATACACCCCCATCCCCCCTCTCTCTTTCCCTCTCCCACTGCCTACTTTCTATCCCCCATCGTCGTACTCTCTCTCTCATCCAACTCCTACTCTCACACTCTCACACTCTCTCCCATCCCCTGCTCTATCTCTCTTACACACACACTCCCATCCCCCCCTCTCTTTTCCTCTCTCATCGCCTACTTTCTCTCCCCCATTGTTGTACTCTCTCTCTGCCACCCCCTACTTTCACACTTTCTCCCATCCCCTACTCTCTCACTTTCATAGATACACACACTCTTATCCCCCACTCTTCTTCTTCTCTCCCATCCCCTACTCTCTACATCTGTCACACACACTCCCATCCCCCCTATTTCTCTCCCTCTCCCTCTCCCTCTCCTACTGCCTACTATCTATCTCTCTCAAGTTCTCTTTCTTCCTCTCTACTCTCTCTCTCTCTCTCTCTCTCTCTCTCTCTCTCCCATCCCTTGCTTTCACTCTCTCTCCCATCCCCTACTACTTTCTCTCAAACTCTCACACTCTCTCCCATCTTTTACTCTATCTCTCTTATAAATAAATACACATTCCCATTCCCCCCCCTCTCTCTCTCTCTCGCAGTCCTTGTCCCACTGCCTACTCTCTCCCATCCCCTACTCTATCTCTCTTAAATGCTTCCATTCCACCTCTCTCTCTCTCCCACTCCCTCTCCCACCGCCTATTATCTCTCTCTCTCTCTCACTCTCTCCCTCTCTCTCCCATCCCTCTACCATTGCCTACTCTTTCTATCTCTCTCTCCCCTCTCTCATTCTTGAATCTCTCTCTTTGACACACACACACCCATCCCCCCTCTCTCCTCTTCCATCCCCTACTTTTTCTCTCACTTGCTCTCCCTCTCCCACTCCCTCTCCTACTGCCTACTCTCTCTCACACTCTCACTCTTACTCTCTCCCTCTCCACTCTCTCTCTCTGCTACCCTCTAGTCTCTCTTAAATTTTCACACTCTCTCCTATACCCTACTCTCTCTCTCTCTCTCTCTCTCTCTCTCTCTCTCTCTCTCTCTCTCTCTCTCTCTCTCTCTCTCTCTCTCTCTCTCTCTCTCTCACACACACACACACACACACATTTCTATTCCCCCTTGTCTCCCCCTCTCCCATCGCCTACTCTCTATTCCATCCCCTACTCTCTCTTGAGCTACTTTGTCTTCCCCCTCTCTCATTCCATACTCTCTCTCTTTCACACACATGCACTCCCATCCTCCTCTCTCTCAAGTTCTTCCTCTCCCACTCTGTCTCCCATCACCTACTCTCTCTCTCCTCCATCCCCTACTCTTAATCTCTCTCTCTCCCAACTTGTACTCTCTCTCACACTTCCTCTCTCTCCCATTCCCTACTTTAAATCTCTTTCCCCCATCCCAAACTCTCTCTTTTCCACCTGTACTCTCTCTCACACTTCCTCTCTTTGCCACCCCTACTCTCTCTCTCTCTCATCCTATACTCCCTTTGCCACCCCTACCCTTTCTCACTTTCTCTCTCCCATCCTGTACTCTCTCCCCTCTCCTGTCCCCTACTTTCTCTCTATCTCTTGCATGCACACACATAGCCATTCCCCTGTCCCCCCCCCCCCCACCTAGTTCTCTTTTGCAACTTACATCTTAATAGTGCGTGCGCACTATAGTGCCTGTGCTCTATAGCGCGCACGTGCTATTTAGAGCTGAGGTTTAAATAGTGCGTGCATGCTATAGCACGTGCGTGCTATAGGGCGCATGCACTATTTAAACCTTAATCAAACCCAAGCCTAAGGCTTGGTTTTACCTTGGAGATCCAACCCAAAGATTTGGATTTGATGAACAGGCCTAAGATGTGTTTTCCAGCAAACATACAAAAAATGATTGTTTTTTCTTCTGTGCTCCCCTTCAAGATTTCTCATGGTTGGGTATCGATAAGATCAGGTTACATAGCATTATAGGTCTCTGTGTTAGCTATCTAACCATATAATTTATTTTTAATTTGAACTATTTCAAGCCTTTCATCTATAATTTCTTTTGAATGTATATTCATTTTTGTCAAAAACCACCATGTACTAATTGGGCTATAGATTTTAGCTCGTTCATCGAATTTTGTAACAACTTAGTTTTTTAGAAACTAGACTCCATTCTACACACTTTGAGAAAAAAAAGTTTTGATTTTAGATTAGTTTTCAATTATTTCTAGGGGGAGCACACAGATATTTCACATTTTTGGGATGTGTCTAGTTAAAAAAATTGTTAAAAAAAAAATAGACATTATAAAATTACTCGAAAAATCTAGGATAAACTACATAGTGTTAAGTAACTTTTGACCAGAGCGATTAAAAAATTTCAAAAAAAAAGTTAAAATTTTAGGGGGGCCACACTTTGTACTATGCTATATTTTTTTGGAATAAACAGTACCACTTTTTGTGGCCCCCTTTTTTGAGGACCTAAAACTAAACCATTTTGAAAAAAAATTAGTAGTTTAGAAACTAGATTCAAAGGACAACGACTTTTTTTTTTTGTCATAACTAAACATTTTGAGTGTAACTATCTTCAAATTCTTGTTGAAGATCAAAATTTGCAGATTTTAGAAAAAAGGTGTCCACTTATATCCCCCTTTTGGCACCACAACTTTGTGCACTTACCCACCCCTAACTCAAGCAGTTTAAGGCAACAAGGAAGCTGCCTTGCATCAATAGGAATAAATCTTTGAAATATTAATAGGTTGATGCAAAGGATGACAACAGGAGCAGAAACTCCAAATCAGTCACAAGCAAGGTGATAGAGGGAGAAAATCAACAAGAAGCCAAAGCTTATATTGTGTATGATAAAGATGCTACGTCTTTGGCATTTATGTCAAAGAGGGAGAAATATGCAAAAAACTGATCAATATAAAGAAAGAGGGAGATATATATGAAAGAGGGAGATATATGGGATCAGTAGTCAAAATACAACAAGACAACAGTATACAATCTTGGTGGTAACTGAGTTGATTAATTGATCAGTTTGGTTTGCCATCAATGCCAAAGAGGGAGATTGTTGGAAATGATTGAAATAATCATAAGAAAAGTTGTTGAAATAATATATGGAACTGGTAAAGAATGTCCTCAATCATTTTTTTTTCATTGATGTCAAACTTGCTACTTGCAGGAATGACAATTGCTTTAGTGATCCAAATACTATCAATTAGTTGATTGTCAAGGTGGAGGCAATCAATAAGATGTAACTAGAACACCTAGAGAAAGGTTGAAGTTATGATGTTGTAATGAAGTATAAGGATCAGCTAAGCCATTGATGAAAAAGTGTATTTGATGACATACTATAAGATACAAAGAATGGGCACACTGAAACATATCAAAGATTTAAGGTTTTAGCTAAGTTTTTTGTAAAGCTCAAACTAAGTTCATTACAGAGAAGGAGCCGAGCAAGCTAGTAAGAGTCGAGCAAATTCCTAGTTAATGTCAAGCAGAACTAAGTGTCGAGTAGAACCAAGTGCCGAGCAGAACCAGGTGCCGAGCACCAGTAACTCAATAATGCTGAGTTGTTGCATTATTTTGGCAATCGAAGATTCGCCAGATCTAAGCTGACAAGGTTGTTATCTAGACATTTGTGAATTAAAAGGAAGATAAGAATGATGAGCTGGTGGTACAGAACACCATGTAGAATGTTTTTAAGATACAACTGACGAAGTTTCTAGAAGAGAACAAGATATGGGGTAGATACATTGTATCCTACCTAATCCATTTTGAAACTCTAAAATTGGAGAGGGAGAATTGAGTGACAAAGGAAAATCAGACTCCTATTTAAGAAGACATAAGTTAATGAGAAAAAGAGAGAGAGGTGGTCAAGCATAAAAGCATGAAGTGCTGAAGAATGTGCTAAGGAGAAGAAAGCACAGGAACTCTGTTTGGATAGATGACCACAAGGATGATTGCATTGGCAGAATGAGTAAGAAGACTCAAGGAGAAAAAGCTTTAGAGGGAGACAAGTAGTCAAAGCTGAAGTGATTGAAGCCAAGCAAAAGGATTGAACTAAAAGTGTGATCTAAAATCTGCAAAGTATGTTGTAAGTTATATCAGATCAAAAGACCATTATCGTTACTTTCTAGCAATTGTAATAGTAAGTTTAAATCCTATGGACTTAGGTTGTTTTAATAGCCATAAGATAAATCCTTTAAAAGGGTGACATTCCAAGTGAATGTTCTAAAGACCTTTAACTAGGCCCATTCCTAACAGTTTGGTGAAATCCTCTAACAAGGTCACATTTAAAAGTGTGTTGTAAGCCTTTAACAGGGCAAGCTTTTAACAGGCCATCACTTCAGAAGAGTGAGAATTAAGTAACATGTTACTGGTGGTTTTTCCCAAATTGGGTTTCCACGTAAATCATTGTGTCATGTGTTGATCTTGGATATTTTATCTTTGCATATTGATTTATTGTAACTTTCTTATATGATTGATTTAAGTTCGAATGGATGAAAAGTGTATGGATTCATTAAAAGTAGTAAAAAGGTATTAATAGGGCATTTGGACCTTGAATAAATGATTGACCCCCCCCCCCCCCCCCCCCCCCCCTCTCAGTTATTCTAAAGAATTCTAACATTTGTTAGATTATTTACTGAGAATTCTAATTGTTTTATGCTCCTTATCTTTGTTTTCTTCTTTATTGATCCATGTTTAATCATTTTGTTTGAGTGATTCATTGAGGTTAGTAATATTAGTTTATTCATTTTATAAGATAGGAGCTTTTATCATTTATTCTATGATTTCAATATCTCTTGGGCTAAGTGATAGCTGCTTTTTAGTAAGTTCTCTATTTTTTGGCCTCCCAGCAGGATGGATTGGCTTTGAATTTAAATAATCTATTAGTCCAATAATAGAGGTAGTAGCTTGCTGGTCTATGATATTGAGAGATGACTTGATGTCGAGTAATAATTTTAATTTTTTAATTTTTTAATTTTCCATTTTGCTTAGGCCAAGAGCATGTAATGGAGTTCTTTGTCTCCTGACAAAGTGTGACTCTTCTTTCTTATCTTGACTTGCATGTGATATTTTGGGTTTCTCCTTATATATTCAGAAATTGAAATGAGGTTTGAGAGTTAATAGAGTATAAGACCAAAATTCTATAAATCATGTGATGGAACTCTCTGTCCTTTGGTAGAATATGACTAAATATTATAATTTTGATCTTCTTGTTTAGCTTATTGGGTGTCTATTGGTATATATTTTATGATCATAATTATTTCTAGTTATTTGTTGTAGGCATTGTTTTAGGGATGTCCTATTACAATGTGGAATTTTTAACAGTTAGTTGAAGTATTATGATTTATTAAATGGGCAGAAAATATTCATCTATAGAGAAAGAACAAAATATTTTGGTTTCTTTACAAGGTTGCCATTTAATAGTATAGATGATTAGTATTTCCACTAACCATGTTGATTGACAAGCTAAGAAGGAGGGATGAGTGCATTGCTAAGATTGGGAGGAATGTCGACACAAAGGTGACACTTGACTCTATGTTCAGTGGGCATATTATCTCCTAACAAGTGTATTGATAAGATGTATTTAAATATGATGTAATTTGACTAGAATATGCTCCTTTTATGATGTTATTAAATATGATGTGATTTGACTAGGGTACCCCCCTTTTAAGTTGTAGTAATAAAGGACATATGTCTTGAGCAAGACTGGAGGTTTTCTTCTTTGTTCTTTCCTACCAATACCCATTTGAACAGAGAAAGTTGTTGTAATTTATTTATTTAAATTAATAAAAATAATCAAGGCCTTGGCCGTTTACCAATTTTAAAAAATTAAAGAATTCAAATATGAAAATATAATATCATATAAACACATTTCATTGAAAGTCATTGTGGAGAAGAAATTTTTATAGATATCAATTTAAATTACACAAATGAAAATAAATCATTCTCTCACCTTCTAATTCACTTACCTTCCCTTTTTAACAATTTTGGCACATTTATTTTTATCATTCCTTATTACATCCACAATAAATGAATATATACTACAGTTAAATGTCCAACTGAATATAGTGAAAATCATTATTAACAAGGCAATCCATATAATAATTTAAACCACAACACAAAAATACTCACACAATTACTTTCTTCCTTCAACAATCCAATATTTTTAAATTTTTATCATTTTGTATTACATAAAAATATTTAAAAATATCTCAATGACATTTTTATTTTTATCATTCTATATTACATTAAAATAGTTTAAAATATCTCAATAAAAAGATCTTTTGAAAGACAGTCCATTGAAAACCATTCCTTAAGGGCCCGTTTGGCTATGGGAATAGGAATAGGGGAATAGGAATAGCTATTCTAGAATACTTATTCTAGAATAGAAAATGGGGCTACGTATTCCTGTTCTCTGTTTGGTTTAGCCAATATTTGTTGGGGAATTCATGGACCCCAAAATTTATGTTTTCTAAAATAAATAAAAGTGGAACATGAATATGTATTCCAATAATACCTATTGGGTGGAATTGCCAAAATTGGAATTTATATTCCTATTTTACTTTGTATTCCAATTCTGATTTGGCGCATCCAAATGAAGAATTCAAAATTTTAAGAATTTACATATGCCTATTCTGCTTGTATTCTCATTGCCAAACAGGCCTTAAGAGACAATTACTTGTATATTGATAGATATAACATTAGATGTTAGGTGGCTTATAAAATTTTTATAGTTATCCACGTTTCTTATTTGTTAAACCAAAATAGCAAAGTTTTTTTTTTTTAAAGCAAATTTATTATTAGTTCATTGCATCAAAACATTGGAAAACCAATCCTTGGCAATAATGTTATAGGCTTTGCTTGTTGGATGGAAGCTATCCCAAAATACATATTTCGAAGGGTCATTACAAGTTGGAGTCCCCTCATTGCATAATATGGATGCCTCTACAAGTCTAGTTCCACAGAAACCCCTCCTTATTTCTCCAAAACCTGTCATACAAAAAAGTTGATTTAAAATAAATCTCATTTAACTTTAAAATAATTGAGAACAAAGGATCTGAATGGATTTTACATTGCCTCTGATTATTATGTGCTTACCATATTTAGTGGGATTCTTAATGATATCATACAGTTTCTCATATATGTCATAATATGCTATTGCAAGTGCAAGAAAAATTTGAGTCGTCTCCTTTATTAAAGAAATTGTCTTCACATTGAAAGAAGCTGCAACTTCATTATACTTTTCATAGCAAGAGCCATTTAACACATTCTTTAAAGTTATCTGAGAAGGGCAGCAACCAAATGGTGGTAGCCCAACTATAACAAGTTTGGTAGCTCCCTCATTGAAAATACTTTGGAAAATGCACAACAATTATTATGAGAAGGCTTCTGGACAATCTGTCTGTTGAAAATATTAAAGGGTTATCTTGTCTAAATTACCTTTACAAATCCACGAAGGGATTGGAGAAGAATATCCTCGAACTGTGTAAGGCTATATTTCTCTTCCATGAGAGGATTTGTGTAGTAATTGTTGATAAAATCATTTGAACTCATGCTTAGAGCAAACATTGCTTCTGATATGATTTTGCTCGCATTCTCCTACCCTGTCATGTTTCCAAGCTACAAATGATAATACCAGAAGTTCTCCAGTTGTTTTCCCAACATTAACACTTTCTACAAATGGGAGATGTATTAGATTCAACACTTAGTTTTTCCATGAGTTAACTGCCTATATGTTAGAGTTATGAATCAGATAAAGGTAGATTTTGAAAGGATCACCACACCCTTTCAAAAAGAAAAGAATAAAAATAGTACTGAAGTATGTATGAAACACGAATACAACGTAAAATAAGGAAATGAAGAAAAAATAGCAATGGACTACACTTTCTAAAGGGTCACCAAGGACAAAATGTGAAGAAATATTAAAATAAATTCACAACCTTTAATTTTTGCTCGGCACTCACTATTGTCGAGTGACAGTTTTTCTCGGTAAACACTAAGAAATCGAGTGGCAAAAGAGTTTACCGAGTGAGCTTGGTAAATGAAGAATAAACAAATTGGTAGCCAAAGGATGCCGAGCGAGCTCAGTAGTGTGGATGCCGAGTGAACTCGGTAGCCATAGTAGGGTGGTGCTTGGTAGATGAAGATACCGAGTGAACTCGGTAGACACTGCAGAGATCAAACCTTTAACAAGACTTAACCGAGTGAAGACTTATAACGTGAATAAATTTCACCATTAAAAACCAGAGAGCCAGAACATGAAGCTTCCAAATAAACTTTTCAAATGCAATGAATAAAAGAAGAACAATGGATTCAAGTATGCTTGCATGCTTTCTATTCAACTTTGATTAAATCAGTACAAAATTTGGGAGCATTTGACTTCAACCAGAAAATCCTAAACTGGTAAAACTTGAACAACTTCAATACTTTAAACTTTAAACTTATAGCTCTAATGGTTGCATACAATAATGTCGAGAGCAATCACTACTTCATAGGTCGAATCAAAGAAACAATAAACTTATAGAATGACCAGAGAAGAAACATGTGCATCTGCAGGCATGAAATGAACTTCCTTCTGTCTCTACACTCTAATGACTAGATCTATTGATCACTTCTTCCTTCTTCCTTCTCTGCAACTTCTGAGCTCTTCAACTTCAACTTTCTCTCTGATCTGCTCTGTTGAACACTAATCTATTGAATCTAGTCAAATGAATCTAATCATTCTTTTTTTCATCTACAATAGAAAATCTCCCCCTCTTTTCCAAATTTCAAAAAACTCACCTACCAAGCAATAAATTCTTTTGATCATTATGCAAGCCGTCATGGAGGTAGGTGGGCATTTGGCTCAAGGGGCAAATAGCCATTTCATTTAATATTCCAACACTCCTGCTTTGTCCTGAGCCAAAAAAATGAGGATCACTGCTAATCCAAAGCAACTACACCAAGACACTCTCTTAGATGTACAAAACTTCCAATGCCTGATGGCTTTGTGAAAATGTCTGCTAGCTGCTGCTCAGACTTAAAAAATTCCATTTTGATATCCCCATTCTCCACCAACTCTCGGATGAAGTGATATCTAATTTCAATATTCTTGCTTCTCCCATGGAAGACTGGATTCTTGGACAATGCAATAGATGAGATGTTGTCACAATAAATTGTGGTTCCATCCTCTTGCCTTTCATTCAAATATGTCAAGATCCTTCTTAATTAGATAGCTTGACATGCTTCTGCATTTGCTACTATATATTCAACCTCTACTGTAGATTGAGCAACAATAGGTTGCTTTTTGGGTGCCCATGAAATTGCACCCAATCCCATATGAAATACATATCTAGAAGTGCTCTTCATATCATCTATACTTCCAGCCCAATCACTATCAGTATAACCAACCAACTTGAAATCATTTGCTACAGTATACAAAATTCCAAATCCCTTGGTACCATTCACATACCTTAGGATCCTCTTTCTTGCTTGTCAATGGGAATCCTTTGGTGTTTCCATAAATTTGGAAATCAAATTTACTACATACATTAGGTCTGGCCGAGTTGTAGTCAAATACATTAAACTTCCAACCATACTCTTGTATAGTGTTGGATCCACTCTCTTGCTAGAGTCTTCCTTGCTCAACTTCAGACCTACTATTGTTGGTGTTGGGGCTACCTTACTATTCTGCATTTTAAATCTCTCCAAGATATACCTTGCATATTTTTCTTGAGAGATGAAGATGCCATCATGCATTTGTTTTACTTCTATGTCTAGAAAGTATTTCAAGAGACCTAGGTCTATCATCTCAAATTCATTTTTCATGGCCTCTTTGAGCTCATCAATTAGATTCTTGTCATTACTAGTAAAAATTAAATCATCTACATATAAGACAACAATCAACACATTTTCATTTGATGCTTGATGTAGAGAGTAGGCTCACCATTTCTTTTGCTAAAGCCATTGCTCATCAAATATGAGTCAATCCTACTATACCATGCCCGTAGAGCTTGCTTGAGCCCATAAAGAGATTTCTTCAATCTATATACTTTGTTCTCTTCACCTGCTACTTCATAACCAGGTGGCTGCTCCACATATACTTCTTCCTTCAATACACCATTTAGGAAGGTGGACTTCACATCCATTTGATATACCTTCCATATGTGTTGAGCTGCAATTGCTATGATAGCATGCACGGTTTCTATTCTTGCAACTGGGGCATATGTCTCATCATAATCTCTTCCATACTATTGTTTGTAACCCTTGACTACCAGCCTTGTCTTATGCCTATCAATCTTTCCTTCAGCATTGCATTTGGTCTTGTAAACCCATTTTACTCCAATCATTTGCTTCTTGGGAGGCAAATCAGTTAGCTCCCATGTCTCATTCCTTTCTATAGCATCTATCTCCTCATCCATGGCTTTACACCATCTCTTCTCCTTAACAGCTTCTTCAAAATATATTGGATCACTATGAGAAAATAATGCAAAATTAACACTCTCATCATAATCTTCATACCTTTCATCTTGGTATATCTCCCTAAGACTCTTGGTCTTTCTTGATAACAAGGAGGAGAGTGTGCGATCAGAATCTTCAGTATTGCTACTTGGCACTGCCACTCGGTCATGCCTAGAGAAGCTTAGTAATGACTAAGGTTACTTGCCTTTTCTTCTATCTGATCCTTCCTCTTGTTTTTCATCAACATCTTCTTCATTCATAAATGACACTTTACTTGAGGTGCTCGGTGATTCATTAGTTGCTCCATACCATGACTAATTTTCAAAAAATTCCACATCTCTTGAAAGAGTCATCTTGTTATTCAATGGGTCATACAATTTGTATGCCTTTGATTCTAAGTTGTACCCTGTGAAGATGCACTTCACACCTTTGTCATCCAATTTTTGCCTTTTCTCTTTAGGCACATGTGCATATGCAACACATCCAAACACCCTTAGGTGTTCAATTATCCATCTTCTTCGTGACCATGCTTCAATTGGAATTCTGTCACGAATGGCATTTGTAGGACACCTATTAATTAGGTAAACTATTGTTTCCATAGCCTCTCCCCAAAATTTAGTTGGGAGACCTTTCTCTTTCATCATGATCCTTGCCATTTCAACAATGGTCCTATTCTTTCTTTTAGCCACTCCATTCTGCTCTGGTGTATAGCTGGTTGTGAGCTCTTTCTTTATACCATGTTGCTTGAAAAAATTTACAAAAGAATTGGAGGTATACTCCCCTCCTCTATTTGATCTAAGGACCTTGATATAGTGTCCACATTCTCTTTCAACCTGGGCTTTAAATTCTACAAATTTATCAAATGCTTCAGATTTATTCTTTAAGAAATACAGCCATGTCCTATGACTGAAATCATCAATAAATGTCATGAAATAGGTACTCCCCCCAATGGAAGTAACTTGCATAGGACCAACTAGGCTAGTATGCACTAACTCTAATGGATATCTAGCCCTCCTAGAATTTCCAGAATTAAAGGGAAGCCTATGTTGCTTACCCAAAATACAAGCCTCACACTTGTCACATGAATTTCCTATGTGTGAAAAACCTTCTACCATTCTTTTATTTGACATAAAATTTTAACCAGCATACCCAACATGACCATACCTGAGGTGCCATAGTCGTGAAGGGTCTTCAATCACACTCCATAGAGCTGATTGTGTGTGAGGTGTAGCACCAACTTGAGATGAGAAACATGTGTCTATCCTCAAGGGAAACATTTTGTTCTTTGTCATTTGAACTACTGCAAGTAAGTTCTTACTCTCATCGTTTTCATGAATGACACACGTGTCATTCTCCATTAGCACTTTGTATCCATTTTGAATGAGCTGACCAATGCTCATCAAATTGTGCTTCATACTAGGTGAAAAATACACATTTTGTATTTCCTTCTTCTCACCTTGCTTGGTGCAGACCATAATAGATCATTTTCCCACTACTAGTAGGGTTCCATTGTTACCCATTTTAATGTCAGATTTGAAACTTTTGTCAATGAATGAAAACAAAGTTTCATTACTACTCATGTGGTTGCTACATCCACTGTCGAGTTACCAAACCTTAGGGCTTCCTTCTTCACCAACATTACACATGATGAAGGCAGTGGCATTGTTTCCACTTCCCATATTCACATCAGCCACGTTTGCTTGTCCTGACTGATCATTTTGCTTCTTCCAGCATTCACTTGCATAATGCCCATATTTATGATAGTAGTAGCATTCTACATTACTCCTATTTGAGTTGTAGTTTTTCTTACCTCCTCTTGAAGTATTTCGTGAGCTACTTGCTCCATCTGCTCTTATTGAGCTTTCTGTTGCAGAATTTCTTTGTCCTCCATTACCTCGGCCTCTGTCTTTGGAGTTTCTACCTAAGCCATTTCTTCCTCTCCCCC
The DNA here is from genome assembly GCA_028749045.1 of Cupressus sempervirens. Lineage (NCBI taxonomy): Eukaryota > Viridiplantae > Streptophyta > Pinopsida > Cupressales > Cupressaceae > Cupressus > Cupressus sempervirens. The sequence continues at coordinate 782,217,788 of CM053786.1, forward strand.
TTCCTCTTGGGAAGAAGAAGATGTAGATCTATTGATCCTATGCTCATGGGTTTGAAGAGTACCCATCAACTCATCCATTGTAAAAACAGTGAGGTCTTTTGCCTCTTCTATGGTCATGACCAAATTGTCATATTTATGAGATAAACTCCTCAATATCTTCTCCACTATCCTCTGCTCTTAATAGTCTTCTCTATTTGACTTCAATTGGTTAATCACATTGGAGGTCCTTGAACTGAAATCTGCAACTGATTCATTTTCCTTCATCTGAAAGTTCTCAAACTCCCTCCTTATATTCCATAGCTTTACTATACGGACTTTATCAGTCCCCTTGAAGTTCGTCTCAAGGATATCTCAAGCTTCCTTTGCATAATTTGCTGCTGCAATCTTTGGGAATATTGTCTTTGTCATTGCTGCTTCAATCAAACTTAATGCCTTAGCATCCTTCCTCCTTGACTCTTTCAAATGAGTCTTTTGATTATTGGTAAGAGCAGCATACTGAGTTGGGTCTATCACGTCATTGAACCCATTAACTACAAACTCCCATAAATCATTGGCGACCATTATGGTCTTCATCTTCTTTGCCCGTGTATCATAATTTTGTCCATTGAAGGGTGGTGGCTGCTACCATATCTTTCCTGCATCTCCTGCCATGATAAATATCCCAGATAAAATTTCCCTAACTCACTGTGGATGTGGGGCCTCAAAGCTCTAATACTATGTGAAGAAATATGAAAATAAATTCACAACCTTTAATTTTTGCTCGACACTCACTATTGCCAAGTGACAGTTTTTTTCAGTAAACATTAAGAAACTGAGTGGCAGGAGAGTTTACCGAGTGAGCTCGGTAAATGAAGAACAAACAACTCAGTAGCCAAAGGATGTCGAGTGAGCTTGGTAGTGTGGATGTCAAGTGAACTTGATAGTGTGGATGCTGAGTGAACTCGGTAGCCACAGTAGGGTGGTGCTTGGTAGATGAAGATACCAAGTGAACTCGGTAGACACTGTAGAGATAAAACCTTTAACAAGACTTAATTGAGTGAAGACTTATAACATGAATAACTTTCACCATTAAAAATCAAAGAGCTAGAACATGAAGCTTCCAAATAAACTTTTCAAATGCAATGAATAGAAGAAGAACAATGGATTCAAGTATGCCTACTTGCTTTCTATTCAACTTTGATTAAATCATTACAAAATTTGGGAGCATTCGGCTTCAACCAGAAAACCATAAACTAGTAAAACTTGAACAACTTCAATACTTAGAAACTTTAAACTTGCAGCTCGAATGGCTGCATACAATAATGTCAGGAGCAATCACTGCTTCATAGGTCGAATCAAACAAATAATAAACTTATAGAATGACTAAAGAAGAAACACATGCATCTGTAGGCACGAAATGAACTTCCTTCTGTCTCTGCACTCTAACAACTGGATCTACTGATCACTTCTTTCGTCTTCCTTCTCTGCAACTTCTGAGCTCTTCAACTTCAACTCTCTCTCTAATCTGCTCTGCTAAACACTAATTTACTAAATCTAGTCGAATGAATCTAATCATTCCTTTTGTCATGTATAACAAAAATTTCACCCTCTTTTCCAGATTTCAAAAAACTCACCTACCAAACAATAAATTCTTTTGATCATTTTGCAAGCTGTCATGGAGGTAGGTGGGCATTTGGCTAAAGGGGCAAATGGCCATTTCATTTAATATTCCAACACAAAAGGGAAGCTCAAACAAGGTTAAGTATTAAATCAGAGGAATCCAAAGTCACCTAAAGTGCTTTAAATTCAAGTAACAAATGGAAATTCTTGGTTTGAATTCTAGAGAGTTCATAAAATTCTAGGTGGTATCAAAGGCTAGGCTAAAACCTTCAACCCAACCCATTTAATTGTTAAAAATTTACAGCCATTGGATCTAGCTAAAAGAGAAAGAAACAATACTTGAAGGAAAAATAAATAGAGAAAAACAGGGCTACTCAGAATAAAAAATATATTTTGCTACATTGTGCTCTTTCTTATTGACTAAAGAATGATTACATAATGCATGATTTATAAAAATTGAAACCACCTTTATCATGAGCAAATTATAGCAAAGAGTTTCAGTTATCACCAATCATGCAATGAGAAAGTGGAGTATATCTAAACTAGACAATAATTCTCCTTATTAGACTTAACTCATTTTAACTGACTGAATCCTCCGTAAATTATAGATGGGAACAAAGAATGTTAACACCAAAATCCAACACTAATGTCATGTAAGGAGGAGTGCTAGTAATAAGTCAAACCTGAACAAAAGAAGTGCTAGTAATAAGTCAAACTCGAACAAAAATGAGCCTATAGGAACCAATAGCTCGGTTAATAGATTATTCAAAGACCAAATAGAAGATCTTAGATTCGAGCTCTACCTGCTCAATAGAAATGTAATATGTTATCAATGTGAGGTCAATTGACCTAAGCACCTCATGTAGCTTAAAGAAGTGTGCTGATGATATGTTGAACAAAGGAGGGAAGGAGGGGTGCTGATAATATGTTGAATGAAGGAGGGATGCTTATAATAGTGCATTCCAAGAGCAAATGTTCCAATCCTAATGATCTATGAAAGCTAAATATAGTATCAATATCAGACCACGTTAAGATCCCCAAGCATCTATTATTAGATTAGGAGAATATTAACAATAAGCAAACTTAAACCAAAGATGGGTTAAATCTATCAAAATCAATAACTTAAAATTGGAACAATACCTAAGCAAACAAAAAGGAGACTCTAGGTTCAAGTCTAGCTCGTGTGTTAAAGCTCAAGAGAATGGACTGATAATACACTGCCTCAAATCAATTCAATTGATAAAGCACTCCAACAATAAGCAACCAAATTAATTGCAATAACCAAAGTTTGAGAGGTACTGCAATCGTATCCTGATGAAGCAGAACCAAAACAAACACCAGTGAGCAATTTTTTTCCTTGAAAATTGGGATCCAATGATGCGGGCAGCAAATCTGGAAGTCCTGAGAGTTCAGCTGTATCCATTCACGTCAGATATTAAATCATCACGAAATTTGCAATTGTAAGCATTAAAAAGATTTTTTTTAAATTTTTAACATCTAAATTATCCATCATCAGAATAAAGGGGTGCAAAGGAGTGCAAGCAAATAAAGATTACTTTAAAGACAAATTTCTAATTTATGTTAACCCATGAATGACATTAATAAGTTGTAACAACATCTTTCTAAAAATATATATGCATTGCAAAGAGAGCATTACAGATTATGTCCGTCGAAAATTTGCCATTTGTAAAGCGTATTGAGTTGATTGTTGTTTCCAGCATCTATTGTGGAGTCTCCAAAGACATAAAGAGCCGAAGCTATGGAAAGCATAGACTCCACTAATTGTCCAGCTAAACTTAGCAAAACAACAATACCCAACAAAATTAGATGCATTTGATCCCTCCATTGCTAATTTAGAGGCACAACTGCTATTACATGATAAAACTGCATGCCTGGTACACAAATTTTATAGTCAAAATGCATGATTTTTTATCGTGTATGAAAGGAATGAGGAATTATACAGCTGTTCTTTTGTGTTTCGGGCATTGAATAAAGTTTTTTTTGTTAGTTTTCCAAGCGTTTATGGTGTCTGAAAGATTATTCCATTGTGAAGTCAACCCCTTTTAAATCTGCCTGCGTGGGATTCAAATCTTCGCTTTATCCAAGGTCTGGCTAAAGCTGAGCCTTGGAAACAGGCTTTTTATGATTAGTCGTTCTGGCGAAAAAAATGGCTAACGAGTGATTTTTTAATATAGATGCTTCATTGGATATTTAAGTGAAGATTTCTTTTGATATTTGATGCTTTAGAGATAAACTTGGAAGGATGTGTTGACCTTAGGATAAAATTATTGTAAGGCTAATTAATGGTACAGTTGGAAGAGTTTGTTAGCAAATAAAACTGGCATGTTTTTTCTTAATTTAAGTTATTTTTATTATTTTTTATTCATATTTTTTATATATAAAAATTTGCTTAGTGTGTAAGTTGATTAAGAAATATTTTTAGTTTTTAAGATTTTCAGTTTTATTCTTATATTTTCCTTTGTTTTATATATTTTTTTGGAACTTATATTATTGTAATTTATTCTTTATAAATTATGAGAACATTCATTTTTCATCTTCTTTCTAAAACTTTTTTTTGATGAATAGTCTTTTTCTATTAATAAATAATATACCAGTTACAATTCACAAAAATAGGGTTAGAAGGGATAAAAGTACGGCCAGTCTCACCTAGGAAGCCATTTTTGGTTCTTTCAGCATTACCTCCAAGATGCCTTATTTCCTCTCACTTTTCCTCCTTGCAGCTATGGTCAGTTTTTCATTCTCTATTCCCACTATTATTTGGCACTAGCTATACGAAAAGTCTTTTTTTGGAAAAAACAAATGTCTAATAGTGGCTTTTTCTCAAATTTTTGTTGCTATTTTTTATTATAAAACATGCAAATCATGAAGAACAAATGCTGAAAATTTCACTAAATTTGAGTTTTCGATAGATAGATAGCCACATCCCTATTCTTTCTACTTGATAAATTGATTTCATTGACATCTAAATAGATGAATTTCTCTATCATGATGTCTTGATTTATTGGAATTGGCCATCTTTAAACATCACACATTACAGAAATAATGAGCTTGGAAAAATTAAATCAGCTTTGACTACTTAACATTTTTAGACTAGGAATCAAGTCTTAGTGTGTGATGTTTTAATCATCGAATTGGATATAGGGGTATTGTGATATTACTATCAAGTTTTAGTTGTGTAGTTTTTATTTCCATTTTATAGGTAGTGCTCGATTTAAAACACTTTGTCTTATAATAGTAATATGTTTTTACAGTCTATGATCTTATTGTCATGCATTTGAATAAGATTGTGTAGTCAACATTTCAAATGAGGATGAGAGAAAAAATGTCAAAGATCATGTATCGTTTAGTATGATTCAAAATGTTGAATCTTGAAAACTTACACACAATCTTATCCAATAATGCATCTTTGATGAAAATGAATGGAGCACTTATCACTCATTGCATCCTTCACAAAGGACAAACAAGAGATCTTTCTTTGGAGATCAGCACAACTTCCATTCAAACACACTTAATCATGGAGTTCCTCTAAGATTAAGTCTACTTAACTTGCTACACCACTTACAAAATCTTTAATAAATATGAAATTTTATAAACAGTTCATTATTGAACCTTAATTTATATCTTTCCAATATGAATTGTGTCTTCATTCTTATATTTATTCTACTGACTAATGTTTTCATTCAAGTTATCTGCATAGAGTCTCTTAATTCAAACACTCCTAATTGCTCTTCCATAAGTCTACTTAACTTTCTATCTGATTTATAAAATGTTCAACAAATATTGAACGTTATGAACCATTCGTTATAGAACTATTATGAACCATTTGTTATAGAATTGCTTAATGAAATAGTCTCTTTTATATTTATTCTAGTGACTAGTGTTTTCATTCCTAGTTGTCTGCATAGATGAGGATTTTCCTAATGCATTAGTTTATGTCGGTTCATTGCAATGATGAGTGCTCAAATATTTTTTAATAAATACTCTATGTGTTGTTGTTTTCATTGACAGGTAGTGCGCATAAGCTTCATTTCAGGATCTAGGTAAGTATACATTATGGTGTATTGTGGTGGAGGTGCAGCCCATGTACTGTTATTTTGTCTCATGAATATGAATATGTGTTTCTTCTTATTTTTCAGGTTTTCGTTAACATGGTGGGTTTATGTGTTCCCAGTGATAGTCGTGGCCATCACAACCATTAGATATTTCGATGCAGTGAAAAGTTTGATGCTTGCAATTAGCGCTTTCATTTTCTTCTTCTTTGGAATAGGGATTCTCGCTCTTCTCGTCATAACATCTCTGTTTTTATTGCCTTACAACAGCTGGGTTGTTGCCGTAATCAACCCAATCCATATTAGAAAAGGAAAATTTAATTGTAGTGGGATGTAAACGTTTTTATGAGACAATGAGAGGAGATAGGAAGGATTTTATGTGGACACATGGAGCTGATAAGAGTTTTGAGACTTTGAAACAAAAGGTTGCTTAGTTACTTATATTAGCTTTGCCTGATTTCATTAAGGTATTTCAAGTTGAATGTGATGCAAGTGGAAGTCCAATAGGAGTTGTGTTGAGTCAATAAGTTAAACCTATTGCTTTCTTTAGTGAGAAGTTGAATGATGTTAAAAAGAATTATTATGTGTAAGATCAAGAGTTTTATGCTATTGTTTAAGCCTTGAAGAAGTGGAGACATTATTTGATTCCTGAGTTTGTATTGTATATTGGTCATAAAACTTTATATTATTTGGGAAGTCAACATAAGTTGAGTCAGAGACATATGAAGTGGGTTGAATACTTGCAAATTTTCACATTTTTTATCAAGCATAAGAGTGGAGTTACTAACTGAGTTGCTAATGCATTAAGCAGAAGATTTTTTTTGTTGACCGAGATGAATATTGATGCTCTTGGTTTTAATAAGATGAAGGAATTGTATGATATTGACCTTAATTTTTCTTAGCCATGGAGAGAGTGCAAAGCACCAAATCTATCAGATCAAATGAGTATGTATAATGATTATTTCATTCAAGAAGGTATGTTGTACAAAGGAATTCAGTTGTGTATACTAATTTGATTATGGAAAAGCATTGTGGTGGTTTGGTTGGACATTTTGGAATTGATAAGCCATTGAGTTTTCTAAAGGATATGTATTATTGACCACAGATGTATAAGGATGTTTAGAAGTTTGTAAGGAGTTGTGAAATTTGTCAATTTGCAAAAGGAGTAAGTTAGAATACTAGATTGTATACACCTATTTGTGTTCATGAGAAACCTTAGAGTGACATCAATATGTATTTTTTTCTTGGATTACCTAAGATAACAAAAGGGTATGATTTCATATTTGTTATTGTGGATAGTTTTTTTAAGATGACACATTTCATACCATGTAAGAAGACATTAGAAGTTATGCATGTTACTGATATTTTCTTCAAAGAGACTATTAGATTACATAGATTACCAAAAAGTATTATTTCTAATAGAAATACTAAGTTTGTTGGTTGGAGGAATTTGTGAAAGAATATGGGTATTGATTTGAGATTTAGTTCTACATTCCATCTACAAACAAATGGAAAGATAGGGGTTGTGAATAGAATCTCAAGTAATTTGTTGAGATGTTAAGTTGGAGATAAGTCGAGTAATTGGGATATGGTATTGGCACAATTTGAGTTTGCATATAATAATTTTGTGAATAGGAGTACATGAAAAATACCTTTTGAGATTGCTACTAGAATGCAGCCTAGAGGAGTATCAAATTTGAGGGATGTTACTGGTGAAGAGAAGAGAAGTGATGAAGGGTAAGAATTTGTTGGTTTTATGAAGTCTTTTCATAATGAAGTGAAGTTGAAGTTGGAATAAGTAATTAGAAGTATAAGGAGAATGTTGATAAGTCTAAAAGACATCATGTTTTTTAAGTTGGTGATGAGGTAGTGGTTCATTTCAAGAGAGATAGATTTCCTATTAGAACATACAGTAAGTTGAAAATGAAGAAGTTTGGACCTTGTAAGATCTTAAGGAAGTTTGACAATGGTAATGTTTATAAATTTGAGTTACTTGATGACATGAATTTATGTCCTATATTCAATATTGTTGATTTATAAAAGTATAATGAATCAAATGATGAATTTGTTGTATTACATGATCATGCCAAGAAGTATATTGAAGAGGTTGAATAAATTTTGGACGAATGAGTTGGCAAAAAAATAAGAGGTAAAGATTACTTTGAGTATTTGGTGAAGTGGAAGAATAGACCAACTAAAGATTCTACATGGATTTCTCAATCTGAGTTGGATTCAGCTCAAGTTGTGACATTTGCATTATTTAGAAGAATTATTTATTTCTACTCCACTTGTCTGATGTAGGAGCATCCCAGGTTGACATGTTATCCTTCTCATTTGTGCTCATTATGCTAGTTGTTGCCTAGTTGTAGTCATTGTTGAGTGTTGGTAATTATTTAGTATTAACCAAGTTGTAGTCTTTGTCTAGTCATGTTAGCCTATTGGTTGTCATGTTATACCATTCATTCTATTAGTGTTAGCCAAGCTATCTAATGTTGGTTGAGTTATCCAGTGTTGACTGAGTTGTCCAATATTAATTGAGCTATCTAGTATTGGCTAAGTTATCCAGTGTTGGTCAAGTGTTCCTTCAAGTGCTAAGTGAAACTGTTATTTTATTGATGCTCGGTTCCTTCTTTGACCCTCTTACTTTGAGTCAACTTATGTAATTAATTTAGATCGCAAATTTAAGCTTTGGATATTGTCTTGCGATGTGTGTAGACTATTTCAAGCTCAACCTATCTATTATGATCTATAATCTTATGTAAGCCATTTTGGAAAGTATAAAGAGAGGTGTTTAGGTTTAGGTTAGGTAATAACTTAGAGATTTCAGAGCAATTTTATACGAAAAAGAATATTTGAAGCTTGATTGTGAATCTTGAAGTTGTATTTTGTATTTGGTCGTAACCCAAAAGGCCTTACAACTAGCCATGTATGTTGATAACTTGATGAATCAATAACATATTTTTGTTTCTTCTCTCCTTGGTGTTGTTCTCTATATGTTTTCTTCTATTGTGTTTGCTCAATAAGGTATTTGGATAGTTAGGTGTCCCTCTTGTCATAGGTGTTCATTCCCTCCTTGCATCACTTTGTTGGTGGGAGGAATATTATGGATGTGGTATTGTCTACTCATGAGATATTACATTCTATGAATACCAATGAAAAATTGGCCATGATTCTCAAGCTTGATATTTTTAAAGCCTATGATAGGGTAAAATGGTATTTCCTTCAAAATGTGCTAACTAAATTTGGTTTTCTTGGAAAATCTCTCAAGATGATTATGAATTGAGTTACCTCTATATCTTATGTTTTCTTGTCAATGGTGCTCCCTCAGGGTTTATTACTATAGGTATTGGCCTCAATAAAATGAACCCTCTCTCCCTATCATTTTATAATTGTGGTAGATGCCCTAAGTAGAAACTTGAATAGACTCAAGATCCAAAATCTATTCATGGTGTCAAAGTTGCCTTTAATATTTGACCCTCTACTCATGAGCAATTCATGGATGATACTATCCTTTTTGGAGAAGCTATCTTATCTAAAGAAAATGCTTGGAAGTCCATGTTAGCTAACTATGCCAAGTTATTTGGTCAATATATCAACCTTCATAAGAGTAAACTTTTCTTTTTCAATACCCTAGAAGACATTCAAAGAAGCATTTCTATTGTGCTAGAATCCCAAATCCAATTTTTACTAGATATGTACCTTGGCCTACCCTTCTCACCAGAGAAACCAAGTCTCCTAAATTGGAATAGTATTATTGAGAAATTCCATAAGAAACCGGCCAGATGGAAAATAAAAATATTAATTTTGGTGGGTAAGCTCCTTCTCCTTAAAGCTTGCCTCCAAAGTATCCCAGTGTACCTTATGTCCTTTTTCTTAATGTCTACAAAGGTGGAAGATTACCTAGAGAAAATTCAAAAAAACTTCCTATGGTCTAGAGTGGAGTTAAAGAAAAAGATGGCCCTTGTCAACTAGAATCAAGTGTATAAATCTAATGAGAATGGATGCCTTGGTATTAGGAATTTTAAAAGCATGAACAAAGATTTGGTCTCTAAATTGGGTTGGTTAACCTGAGAAGGAGTTGAATATTGGTCTAAAATCTTAAGGAACAAATACTTATCTTATGGTCCATCCTATTTGTACCTCAATAAGAATAACTCTAATAGAAGCTTTGTCCTTTGGAAGAACATATTGAAAATCAAAGGCTTGATTAGAAGAGCAAGTAGAATGCAAATAGGAAATGGTATAAGAAGCTTATTATGGGAAGAAATATAAAAGGATGAGGTTCCTATCAAGGGGGTAGTAAATAACCAAGGATTGATGGACTAGTTGAGGGTGAATATGGGTGAGAAGGTGTAAAACTACCTAGAATGGGAAAATGGCAATACAAGATGGAAGGACTTCATTAGATTGTGGCAAGTCCAAAGAGATGCTAGAAGAATTAGGAATATTAGTAAGAAGATAGTCACATATCATATAGATATGCTCTCTGACCCTAGTCTATTTGACTAATTGCAAGAAGATAAATGGATCTGGAGATATAATAGTAACGGTCTCTTCTCGATTAGTTTTTCCTACAAGGCACAAGAAGATAGTCATGTGGGAGAAAATTTTTAGAAGAACATTTGGATTCACAATCTACTGCCTAAAATAAGTTTCTTCTGGTGGGTAGTGTAGACACCTAAAAACCTTTAGAAAATAAAGTATTTTTATTTTCTAAAAAATTTCTGATGACATCATCATTTATTAATTAATTAATTATTTTATTTATTTATTTATTTCTATGCCATTAAATCCCTTTATCTTAATTAAAAATATTTAATTAAGGAATCCCTCCCAAAAAAATTTAAATCTTATTTAAACATTATTTCCTTATTTATTAATTATTTAATTAATAAATTGACCAAAAAACTCAAAATTAATAATAAATATATTTTTTGCCCAAAACTTGGCCAATTTCCTTAAGACCACTAACCTCTTCCAAAATCTTCTAATCCTTCTTTAATTTTGATTAAAGGCTAATCCCATCATTTCCTACCCCTAATCCCAACTCAAAATATTTAATTAAGATTAAATATTAATCCTCATGTTTATTAAAAAAGTTTTAATAAATATCTCCTCAACCCAAACCCTTGAAATAAATAAAACTTTATTTATTTCCTAAAAATCTAATTTATCCTTATCCTAAGAAGTTCTAGACTCTTCTAGAAATTCTTCATCCTCATCCTAGGAAGTTCTAGACTATTCTAGAAAGTCTTTATCCTCATCCAAAGTCTAGACTCTTCTAGAAGATGTCTTTAAACCTAATCCTAATCCCCTCCTAACCATGTCACATTCTCTAAACATGGGTTAAGACTTACTAACCCAAGCCAAAGTTAACAAATATCTCCTCCTTCACCCACCCTCATTAAATGCCATCCACTTGCCTATCCCTAAGCTAATCCTAAACCATCCTAATCCATCCTCTAATCATTTGCACAATCCTAAGCAAGCTTAAAACCTTCCTAATCAAGCCCAAGTCGAAATTCCTCTCATCTCCATCAAAATATCTGAACCATAAAACTTTATGAAGCCCACTAGGCCATAAATGACTCTTCCAAGCCCTTTTATTGCTCTTACAAGCCATTATGAGGGTCTTTATGAAGATTTTATCCCTTGAGCCTCCTTTTTTGACTCATCCTTCCCCTTTCCTCCATCCTCTCACCCTATGACATGTGTCACTCCCTGATTGGCTGTAAGAAAGCACAATCCATGTGCTCTCCTCTCATGCAATCTGAGCCCTCCATGAGCTTTTTCCCATCCTTGCATCTTAGCCCTCAAACCCTCAAGCCGCTTGCCTATAAATTGGATCCTTCCCCTTTGCAAAATAACACAGTCCATGAAGTAAAGTCATAATGTCATTTTAAGAAGCCATTTTACATCAAAACCATACACTCACACCCAAATTCCAACTCCATTTGAGGCCCTTTTTGAAGCATAAGCTTGAGAATACATCTTATCTATTTAGACAAAGCCACTCAACAAGAGAGCTTCTTATTGAGAGAGCCCATTAATGGCTCATATTCTTAATTGAGAGCTCATCTTAGTCTATCTTGAAGTTTATGAATTTTGTTTAGTTTGTAGAAGCTTTATTTAAATTTGGTTTCTATTAGCATACTAACATTGCTCATATACAGGTAGTGGCTCCCAAAATAATCTTATGCTTGAAAATCTATCTAAACATGGTCTAAAGTTAGCTAATAGATGTGTCATTTGCTAATTTTGGCTAATTTTGCTTGTTTTTGTGATTGGTAGGATTGTATAAATTGGTTTTGTAGGTCCACATGAGCATGAAAAAGACAAAGGAACTCATAATCTATCTCATAGTGTTTGCAGATTTTTCAAGCTTATAGGTGGACAAAGAACTTGGAATTCTTCTTCCTCTTCTTGTCTATATTCTTCTTATTCCATCTACTTCTTCTTCTTCTTCTTGTGGGAGATCTTGGCCATTTTTATTTTTTTAAAGAAGCAAAATCATACACACTTCTTTTTAGTGCTTAAAATGAACCCCCAAATCATACATAAATCCATTAAAAACTAAAAATTTGCAAAAAAATAAATAAAAAATTTAACAAGTGAAACTAAACCAATCCAATCATTTGCATCCTTGCAACATCAAGGTTTTAGATGCATTCATGCAAAGTTAGGAACACTTCATTTTTGGTAATTTAAAAAGAACTTCAAGTTTCCATTTCAAAAGGTTCAAAATCAACACTAAGTGCACACTAAAATCTAAATCAAACTCAAAGCATCAATCAAGGATAAAATGAACCTCATTTGCAAATATTTTAAAGTTCTTTTAAAAATCTCATGAAAACTAAGAGTCCTAAATGGTTGCCAAAATTGTCCTAAAAGCTTTCTTATTTGTTCCAAACAAATGTCTTGTTGCAAAATCTTGAATGTTTCTTAGGTTCTTCATGCATCAAAACAATCTAGGAATATCATTTTTGGGCTTAAAACATGAAAACTAGAACACAAAATCTTGAATGAAAACCAAAGTCCAAAGAGTCATTTTCACTTTTGAGTCCAAAACAATCTTGAATGATCTAAGGTTAAAAAAAAGCACTTCAAAGTTCTTAAAACAACACACAAAATCTCAATTTTGAATGCTCAAAGAAAAAAACTTGAATGTTTAATCACTTGTCTTTGAATGCATGTTGCTAAAATCACTCTTGAGTGCCATGGATTAAAATCAAGTTTGTTTTTTTTTATGAATGCATGATTAAAACAACAAATCCAATCTTGAATGCAAAAGGTCAATTAATCATTACAATATCTCACACTTCATCTTTTGGGGCATAAAAATAATCTACATTCTAGGAACTTCCTAAATTGTAAAAACCAAATAAAGATGCTTTAAGTGAGTTTGTAGTTGGACTCACCCTCTTTAATCACCCATCAATTTAACCATTGGTTGCAATCTCAGCACCATCTATGGGGATGGGTCCACCTAAGAGGGTGTTAAGTGCTCCACAAAGATCAAATGTCACTTACTTGTGTTTTTATTAGTTTTTCTAACTTAGAAAATTTCTTAAATGCACATTAGGCTCGCTAACACATCATTTGGACATTAAAATTGAACAAATCTTGATGTGGAGGGCCTCCGGGCGTGCGCTTGAAACTGAGTTTTACACATCTTTCTTTTTGGGCTTAAAATAAACTCATACTCAATCTTGAATGCCTTTAAGAAAAATTAATCGATACTTGACGTGGAGGGCCTCCAGGAGCGCGGGTTTACTTTCTTGTTGACCCTAACTCTTCTTCTTGTTTGCATTCTTCGATTGATTTTACTTTTGTTAACACTTAAAGTTGGAATTGAACATTTGCATCTTAAACATGAGTGCTTGCAAAGTCTAGATCAGCACACATAAGAGTCAGTTGGAAAAGGAACAAGTGTGTTTTTTAGCCCAAGGTCATCCAAGTCTTCTCTCCCCTTGTCATCTTTCGAGGCCATCTTGGGTGCATAAGATTAGGATCCAAAACCTTGATTCTCTTTTTAGGAGGTTTGCTTGGGGATTTCATCACCCCTTGGGATGACCTCAACTCCAGCGTTCTGGCGGAGTATAAAGATTGGGAGGTGAATCCAAAGACACCTCTCTTGGAATCAAGATTTTGTCACTCGAGCTAAGCCTCAAGGAACTTTATACCCTTGAGAAGTTTAAGAGGAGAAGTGGGTTACCGCTCCTCTCGACTGTGTGACATATTTTTGCTTTCATCTACGGATTTGGGCCTCGCGTACCTTGGGTATATCGTGGACTCCCTAGCTAAACCAACTGTCAGCCTTGTAGACAACCATCTAGAGTGTTAATGTGTTTGAAGTGACTAATCGAAACATTTGTAAAATATACACACTCCTCAGCGTGAGTATCACATTCTAAGAATCAAAAACATTCTATCTGGTTATTCCTATCTATTGCTTGATTTTTTATTTGTTGAATGAATGTTTGCCAAACTTGGTCAATCCTGGCTTAGGGCATACTTAGTGTAGTCACTGCCTATTCCAGAGGTTGAACAAGTTGAAGCAAAACAATTGAGATCTCTCAAAGCCAAGAAGATTCAGGAATTAATGTCAGAGTAACCCAAACCCAAATAGAAGTTCCACAAAGTTAAACTCAAGCCATCTCAGGCATACCAAGAACTTTCAGCCAAGAGAAAGGAACTAACACCAAGTCCTTGAATTTCCAAACTCCACAAAGCAGAAGACAAAACTACTGACGAAGCCCTTCAAGATGCTTGGTTAGATTGCGCGATCCAATTTAACCAACATCTAGGAGTTAATAATGCTTATGCCTTACCAACTAGGCATGATTTCTATGATTTGACCCCCTTGTTTCTCCACATCTTCTTGCATAAGCTTCACTTTTGCATTAGAGTTATCTTTGTAGGTAAGCTAGCCATCTTTAGTCATCCCCTTAAGAATTTTAGCTCATCCATCTCATTTAGAACCAAACCATCTAGCCAGCAATGAAAAAAAAATTCACATCGAAGCCTTCAAAATTGTTGACACTTTTGCCAAAAGTTTACCATTCCTAACATCTTCCAAATCCACCAATCTCACCTAGGTTATCCCTTTGACAGAGCTTTGTCTAGGGTAATTTAGCTTTGTCACTTGTTATCCCTCATCACCTTGAGCTAAAGGTTGGGATCCACAAGTGGTCAATCTCATGTTCTTCCTAAAGGATCATTAGTCTATCCTTAAGTTGACACAATCACCACCAAGCTTGCACATAGGAAAGCAGACCTTTCATAATTTGGCAACATATCTTTGAAGTTAGAATCCTCAACCCAATCCTCCTTAGGTTTTTTCATATAGCTTTGCCCCAACCTAGGAAATCATTTGCATAGAAAAGCCTTCCTCTTTTGCCTCCATTAGCATTGTTGCATCTCATCCCTAGGAAACATTCTGCATTTTCATGCCACCTGTCACTCGCTTAGGCAAGAAGAAGAAGGAAACAATGGAGCCCTATCATTTGGATCCAAGAACATCTCTCCCCTTGAGCACTCAACCATCCTTCAGCTCAGAGAACGCTATACCATCACCTGCTGACATTGAAGCTTTCATGAACCAACCAGGAAATGTAGTATTGGTGAACGCCATTCTAAACAGAAACAAGGAAACAATCATGGCTAACTTTTGAAGGGACAACATTGGAGCCTTCGACTTTGGAAGACCTCCCCCTTTATCAGATCCATCTCACCCCTTGTTTGAGCAACTCCCAGCACCCATAGGCTCTTATGATTTGAATTATCCTCAATATGTGCCAAAAGAAGAGCCTCAACCCACCCCATATGATCCAACAGACCCAAACATACTAGCCTCGACTCAAGTTGAAATCTCCCTTCCACAAGCCAATCCAGCCACCACCACTCCACCATTGGTCCATACCACTTCATCCCAAACCCCCTTTGCCCAAAACACCTCATCATTCACTCCCTTCACTATTGCTGCTGTTGCCCCCCAACCCAGCCTTCCAAATCCACCCATCTCCCAAATCAGTTCTAGCATCTTTGGCCAACTACAACAATATACAATAGGGATGCCACCCATGGGGCCAAGTAATCAACCCTTCATCACCCCCAGCTTGTTTATCTCAGCTCAAAACACAATTCCATCATTTCCACTAGGTCCTTAGAGCTCAGTACCATCAGCCACAAATCCACAAGCTACTACCCTCACTCCACAAAGCTATCAAAACCCCACCAGCTACTACCAATGTTCTGCCCAGCTCTCAAGTGACCCAAGCTCCTGCCACCACTCTACCAAACTTTCAAATCTAGTCACCAAGCTATCAAACCCCATCAGTTCCATTTCCAAGCTTTCAATTCCCACCACCTCCACCACCAACTAATCCATTACCTCCTATTACCAACTATTTTTCTATGCCACTTCTAGGAGGAAATCCACCACCACCAACTACCAATTACTTGGCCTCTTTTGCCATGCATACACCTTCCCAAATGGGGGCACAAACCACATATATTGGTCAAACTCCTCAAATCCAAAGTCAAGTTTCACAAGCTCCTCGATCCTTTCCCCAAGCTTCACACCTATCTTATACCTTACCTCCACAAAGCAATCCATTTATCCCACAACTAGCTTATGTTCCTCAATCCCAACCTCAAATCCAATATCAACAGCAAGCCTCACAACATATGCAGCAATATGTGCCACCTCCACCTCAGCAACCCATCATCCACCATTCAGTTGCCCAAGCCATGTACAATCCCTACTAGCCCATACCTCAAAGCCATCCATATTCCATTGCCCCATCTAGCACATACCTACCTCAAGGCACTCCTACATTGGGGGCACCCCAGATGTCACCCATTAATTCAAAATGGGAAGCCATGAAAACAGCTTTGAAGAACATCCAAGAGGGAAATGATCCAAAAACCTTCAAGTTTTAGAATGTGTGTCCTTACCCATTTGATAGAGCCATTACCATGACACCATTTCCCAAGCACTTTGAGACACCCAAGTTTGACAAATTCAGAAGAAAAGGAGACCCTGTCACACATATCAAAGAATTTTACATGCACTTCCAAGAAGTGGCATACGATGACATCTTCCTCTTGCGTTTCTTTCCCAAAAGCTTGGCCGGACCAGCTCTTGAATGGTTTTATAGAATCCCCTATGGCACAATTAAAAATTTTGTTGAATTGTCTAAGGCATTTGTAGCCCAATATGCCCATCTTGTTGAAACAGAGCTATCAGTAGTTGATATTGTCCACACTAAGCAAAAAGGTGGAGAAAGCCTTCCTGAATATCTGCAAAGATGACAAATCCTTACCACCCGCATATCTTGCACCATGCAAGAGCGCCATTTGGTGAAAATGTTTATTGATAATGCCCATCCTAGCTTGGCTCACCACATGACCATGAACTGTTTACAGACCTACAAAGACATCAAAGAAAAAGGAATGATCCTTGAGAAAGGACTCATTAAAGATGGTGTGGTCAAGATTTACAAGGAAGCCAACCAAAATCAATCACATTCCAATTACAAGTCTAGGTATTGGAACAAAAACAAGCACGTTGCAACCGATGGCGTCACTGACACCAGACATGTGAATATTGTTGGTCCTTCCCAAAATCAGTCTAACCCACCATATCAATCAAACAATCAACACGCTATCAACTACCAACAACAGAATAACCAAAGCTATCAAAATCACAATCCAAGACTCAACTTTCAAGGGTCTAGCAATCAAGCTAATGCCATCAATGTAGTTGCAAGGCAAAAGCCCAGATTCCAACCTGCACTTAGAAATTATACACCCCTTGGTGAACCTTTGGATGTCATTTTTGAGAAATTAGTCAAGGAAAACCTCATCAAATTTCCTCCTACCCAACAAATTGACACAAGCCAATCCAAAGCTGCATGGTACAAAGACAATGAGTAGTACAAATTTCATAGGGTAAAAGGTCACACTACCCTCAGATGCATGAAACTGAAAGATTACATGCAGGACCTCATTGATCGCAAAGAAATCATCGTTGGTGTCCAAACCTCTCCCAATGTAGGCTTACAGATATATCAAAATGCTTTTCCTCCTCACAACAACCAAAATCCTGGAAAAGAACCTATCCAAGCCAACAAAAACAACACCAACAACCGCCAGCCAAACCAATAGCATGGGAAGAACAATGACCACACTTCATCCTATATAGACTATGGTAGCCTCATAGGTTGTACATTCGAGAAAGAGCCTTCTGTCAATGTTATCAATATTCAAGGACCAAACAATGAGTGTGTAGTCACCACTCGAAGAGCGCAATTTAACATCGTAGGCCCACCAGTTTCACCAGCACCATTAGCTCCATCAAAAAGCTAGTACAATATCTTGAAACACCTTGGGAACATGCCAGCCCAAATCTCCATTTTAGACCTTCTTTGCACCAATCCTGTGTACAAGAACATTCTTGATAGTGCCCTTATAGAATCTCGTGTCCCTTCAGATATTAATGCTACTAATTTTTGTAATCTTGTTGGACACCTATCCTCCTCATGTGCCCTATCTTTCAAACCCAGCGACATACCCATGGTCGAGCCAGATCACACCCTTCTGCTTCGCATAGCCATCATGGTATCCAATTTTTCCATGAAAAGAGTAATGATAGATAATGGATCAGCCTTGAATATTTGCACCCTAAAATTCATAAAACAAGCTAGGTATATTGAGGCAGATATCATTAGTGAGGTTATCACCATCAAAGCTTATGACAACTTGGAAAGAACCACAGAAGGAACTATTTTGCTGCCAATCAAGGTTGGGCCAGTCATCCAAGAGACACTCTACCATGTTATTGATCTAAACCTACCATTTAACATCCTCCTCGATCGCCCATGGATTCATGCCATGAAAGTCATTCATTCCACTTACCATCAGTGTGTCAAATTTCTACATCAGGGCACTGAGGTAACCATCCATGCTGATCTAGAACCCTTTGCTTACTGCAATGTAGTTGAAGCCTCATATACAAACCATTTCCCTAGAATTGATATCGGCACAGCCATCGCCAGCTCATCCCACACTTGTAATGACCCAGAAACCATCCTCACCTCCACCTTATCTACCGTGAAGATCAATAACAAAGGCTGTGGAGAGTATAGTCTATCAGATGCATTTGTTGTCGGGGCACTCCCACTTGATCCACATGCCCATGGACGATCGACATATCACAAAGTTAAGGAGATTCCACCTCCTCGATACAAATAGTTTGGCCCAACAACCTTTGTATCCTCAAAAATCCCTCTTCATGAGGAGCTCACTTTGGATATCAACAATTGGTTACATAAGGATGCACCTCAAAGAAATCAGGCACGCCTTGATCACTTTAGCCAAAAGTATCCCCAAGAACATAAGCTCATCACTGACAAATGGAACTATCAAGGTGGTGGTCTAGGACCAGAAGAAAGAGGCATGCAGTGCCCCATCAATGCACACAAGTGTGAATCGAAGTCAGGTCTTGGCTTTGGCATACCCACAACTGGGGGCACCAATACGGATGGTCATGCTTTTTTGAACATTCACCGCGACCTTGTCAAAATCAAAGACATTCCTGAGGAAGTTGAAAAGAGAGCCTACGATGATATCCCAGACCAAATCTCCCTCAGAGACTCTGTTCTCTAAGAACTATCCATCCACCTCATTGACCTACCACTCGCCCATCCACAACTCATAGATTGGGACCAACCAAGCGTCATACACATTGATGAGTTCACATCAGAGGAAGAACTTCTGAGATTCATGGGAGCCGAAACTCCTCATAAGAAAAAAAAGCCAGATTCTACCTATATCTACAAGCTAGATCCCAAGGGGTATTTTGGAGAAAATCCCCAACCTAGTTCCAATACACCCAAAATTGGAACTAAGGTGAATCCAAGACTACCTATGGCAGCGAAGAGAACCCCTCAGCAAGAAAATCCAGAACCACAAGTAGAACATGAAGATTTAACATTGCCTCCTCAAGATAATCGACCAGAGGTGTCTTCTATTCTAATTGAGGATACTCGTGAAGTCAACATTGGTTCTTCAGAGATCCCCAGACTTGTTCACATTGTTGCATCCCTATCACAAGACCAAGCTGATCTCCTCTTTGAGGTCTTAAGAGAGATCATTGGCCAATTTGCATGGTCATATCAGGACATGCCAGGACTTGATCCAAAGCTTGTAGTTCATCATCTTACAGTCAATCCAAAGATTAAGCCCGTTAGACAAAAGCTTAGAAAAATGCACCGCAAGGTGGCATTACTGGTCAAAGCTGAATCAGAAAGAATGTTAGCTGCTAAGGTTATTCGTCCTATCGACTACTCAGAGTGGATCTCCAACATGGTCCCCATCACTAAACCTTTCGATGACATCAGAATCTGCACTGATTTTAGAGATCTTAACAAAGCTTGTCCAAAAGATGATTTTCCCTTGCCCAACATAGATATGATTGTAGATCTTACAGCTGGACATAAAATTTTGTCCCTCATGGATGGATTTTTTGGGTATAATCAAATCAAGATTGCAGAAGAGGATCAGCATAAGACAACATTTACTACCCCTTGGGGAACCTTTTGTTACAACATGATGCTATTTGGCCTAAAGAATGTTGGGGCTACCTATCAAAGAGCTATGACAGCCATTTTTCATGATCTCATCCATAGCATTTTGGAGGATTATGTGGATGATATCTTGGTCAAATCTCACATCTTCATGGATCATCTTGCTGACCTAGAGAAAGTCTTTGATAGGTTAGCCAAATATCATCTCATGCTGAATCCCAAGTGTGTCTTTGGGGTCACATGTGGTAAGCTTCTAGGCTTTATAGTGTCTGAATAAGGTATAGAGATCAACCCCAAGAAGGTCAAGGCTATCTTAGACATGCCTCCTCCCCAGACACTACGACAGCTTCGCTCTCTTCAGGGAAAGCTTCAATCCATCCGGTGCTTCATCTCCCAGCTTGCAGATAAGTGTACACCATTTTCACATTTACTAAAGAAGGATGAGAACTTCAAGTGGGATCCTTTATGTCAGTGCAGCTTCAATTAGCTCAAGCAATATCTCACCAATCCCCCTATCTTGGTTCCACTAGTTTTTGGTCGTCCCCTGATTTTGTACATATCAGCAACGCCTACTGCTCTAGGGGCACTTCTAGAATAGCTCGATGACTATGACAAAGAAAGAGCCATCTACTACATCAGTAGAACCCTAGTTGGTTATGAACTCAATTACACTCCTATGGAAAAAGCTTGTTTGGTAGTTGTTTTCTCAACTCAAAAGCTTCACCACTACATGCTAAGTCATACCATCCAACTAGTCTCCAAGATCGACCCTCTCAAGTATATGCTCTCCAAAACAACACTTATAGGCCATTTGGCCAAATGGGTTATGCTCCTTAGCGAATTTGACATCCAGTATGTGGACAGAAAGGCAATCAAAGGGCAAGCTATAGCAGATCACCTAGCTGATGCACCTCTAATAGATGCTTATCCGTTGATCACAAAATTTCCAGATGAGCATATCTGTCTAATTGAGAACAACCCCCATGGAAACTTTATTTTGATGGCTCATACACATCTCATGGATCAGGGGCAAGAATATTGTTGGTCACACCTCAAGGAGATTACATTCCAAAAGCCTTCAAGCTACAATTCCCTAGCACCAACAATATAGCTGAATATGAGGCCCTCATAGCAAGATTAAAGATAGCTGCAGAATGGAATATCACTGAGTTACAAATCTTTGGCGACTCTCAGCTCATCATTAAGCAAGCCCTAAATGAATATCAAACCAAAGATGAAAAGCTATTACCCTACAAAGAGCTATTGATCAGTTAACCCAGCATTTTACAAAGCTTTAGTTTACACAAGTGCCTTGAATACAAAACAAAGCAGCAGATGCTATGGCTACTATCGGCTCGCTCTTGGAAATTCCTCAAGTAGCTACACAGTATGAGTTTTTAGTCAAGCAGCTCCTCACACCTGCCTATGCAAATGAGGATTCAAACCGTGTTTGTATCTTGGTTGGTCCCCGATCCCCTTGGTACCATGAGATTCATGCTTACCTTAACGATGATATCATATCCCCTCACCTCACACGTACCCAACGCCAAAACCTTATCCGAAAATCATCGCACTATGTTATCATAGCCAATACCCTATATCGTCAGGGTTATCACAATACTCTCTCTCGATGTTTAGACCAAAATGAGGCCGTGATGGTGTTAAAAGAAGTACACTCCAGACTTTGTGGTGCCGACACAAGTGGTATTGTCCTAGCACAAAAAATCCTTAGAGCAGGCTACTATTGGCCTACGATTGAAGAAGACTCTTGTGACTTTGTCAGAAAGTGTCTCCCATGTCAGTAGCATGCAAATCTTGTGCACGCTCTAGCACAGGATCTACAGCCTATTGCACCACCTTGGCCTTTCGCTTGTTGGGGCCTTGATCTAGTTGGAACTATCACACCCCTCTCATCTGCTAGACATAAATGGATAATAACAGCTACAAACTATTTCACTAAGTGGGTGGAAGTAGTCCCCCTCGTCTCAGCTACAGGAGTTCAGGTCTCCAAGTTCATCTTGTACCACATTGTTTGCCGCTTCGGCATCCCATCCACCATCTTTACCGACCACAGAGGTAACTTTGAAAATCTCAACATGGAAGAATTATGTACTTCCCTCTGCATCCATCATCGCTTTTCTAGACCATATTTCCCACAAGGTAACGGTCAGGTAGAGGCAACTAGCAAAACCCTCCTCAAAATCCTAAAGAAAGTTGTCAATGATTTTGGTCGTGATTGGCACCTACAAATAAATCCAGCCCTATGGGCCTATCAAACCTCCTTTCATACATCCACAGGCACAACTCCATACTCCCTAGTCTATGGTGCTGGAGCGGTACTACCTCTAGAGGTTGAACTTCCCTCCTTGCGCATATATTTGCAAGGGCAAATATCAAATGAAGAATACAAAGTAGCTCGGCTCACCTAGCTAGATCTCTTAGACGAGAGGCGACAAAAAGCCTATGATCATCTCACAGTCTATCAAACTCATCTCAAAAAGAATTTCAACAAGAAAGTGCTTCCACGACACTTTCAACCAGGTGACATGGTCCTCAAAGAAAACATGAAAGTCCAAGCAGATCAAGAAAAGAAAGGCAAGTTTGAACCTACATGGTTTGGTCCTTATGTTGTCACTGCATCCTTTGGCTCCGAAGCCTATCAGCTATCTACACCCGAAGGAGAACTCTTGAATGATCCTACTAACATCATTCATCTCAAGAAGTTCTATGCTTGAAAATCCTTGGTATACCTAGCTTTTGAAAAAATACAAAAAAAAAAATAGTAAAAATAAATAAGCGTCCAATGGTGAAAACTTGGCAATTCAAGTGCCTTGGATAGGTACCTTGGTGAAAACCTGGTAATTCAGGTGCCTTGTGTACTAAGACTAATCCATTATCTATCACTATCCCATCCCTCATCCATTCACCCACCATCCCATAAAACACCTTCTTGTTCCCTTGGTGTTCCAACCAAATATCCAAAATCTAATAGAGCTTGTAAATACCTCCTATACAGCTTGTAAATCTTGTACCTTAGCTTGTAAATCTTGTACCCCAGCTTGTAAATCTTGTATCATCCCTTGTATCATAGCTTGTATATCCAAATCTTTTCCAAAGCTTGTACCATATTCTAGCTTGTATCCTATCACATTCACACAAAGAATCCCATTTTCACTTAAGCTTTTTGCAAACCATCTACCTATCTGCCTATCAACTATTGCAGACATCCCACCCTTCACAAACATTTCAATCTCACAAAACCCAAACATGAACAACCTTGTACATTTATAACATATCTTGGTCTATCAGCTTGTACATCCTCTTTAGCTTAGTACCATTGTATCTATCCAGTTTTCGTGTCATATCATCCTTGATCAACATCTTGCACACATCGCACAACCCTTGGTTAGCTATCCCAATGCATCCTTTAGCTAGATCTCCTGTCACCAAAGTGTTATCCTTCTTAGTTCAGCTTGCTAGACACATCACTTATCTAGATCCTGATGCAGGAGCATCTTGCATCCAAAGTAAAGGGGAGACATGTTGAATGTAAAATTTAAAATTTAAAAAAAAAAAATTGTGGAGGAGAGAGAAAGTGACGAAAATTAGAGGGGAAATAATAAAAAATAAAAAAGGAGAAAAGAAAGGAAAAGAGGATTTCTATTTTCGAGGTGCATAGGTGGCATAATAAAAATAAATAAAAAAATAAATGGTTGTCATTTCATTTATCAAGGTGTGTGAGTAGAATTCTAGAAAGTTATGAATATTGTAGAAAGTTTGAGAAGTAGAAGCTAGAAGGTGTGAAGACTTCAAGGTGTGAAAGCTCTAAAGGTGTAGCTCTTGAAGTAGAAATTCTTGGTGAAGCTCTTGGTGTACTCTTATTTAGGATTTCTCTTATGTTGAAGAAGTCATATCATCTTGTGGGTGTTGTAAGGATTTTTCAAGTATAATAAAATTATTTGTGAAGCATTTTTTTTTCTTGGTCTCTATATTGTTGCATTCTTGGTTGTGAGTTGTTAGAGTGGTGTGGCCCTTCATCAGTGGTATCAGAGCAGACCTTCATCAAGTGGTATTAGAGTAGGTTTTCCTAAGTGTACAAGTAGATCACCGAAGTGTGAGGTAGTTTGTACCAGGACCTTGATTGGGTGAAGTTTATCAGAGCAGGAGTTCCTGAGTGTGTGGACAGATTGCCAAATGTGAGGTAGTTTACACTAGGATTTGCAAAGAAGGTTGATCTTGTGGTTGATTGATCTTTTAGATTGATGGATTTGTTTAGGGTTTGCTAAATTTTTGGAAGATGCCTCTAAGAAGATTGGACCCCAAGGAAAATGATGACCTTAGTGAAGCGATGGAAGAAAGAATCTTAGAGAAGATAAGAGCAGAGGTCAAATCAGAGATTGCATTGATAAAGAGTGACATGATTGCTGAAATTGTGAGTGCTTTGGGTGATGTACCTAGGCATGTGGGTACTGAAGACAGATATGATGAAGTTGCCGAAGACTTTGAAGTTGCTAGTGAGGATAGAAGTGATCATGAGGAGAGACCTATTGGAATTAGGGCTAGTCAGTTTGCTCGACCTGGATCTCAGTTGAAGCTGAAGCATAAGATGGAGGTTTCTAATTTTTCAAGTACTTTGAATCTTGAAGACCTGATTGATTGGATTGGTGAATTAGAGGACTACTTTGAGCTTGAGGGTATTGAAGATCCATTGAGAGTAAGGTTGGCACAAACTAAGTTGAAGGGACATGCTGCTCTTTGGTGGAAGGAACTACAAAGAGATAGAGAAGAGGAAGGTGAAATGAAGATCACTAGATGGAAATTGATGGTGACTAAGTTAAAGGAAAAGTTCATTCCTGCTGATTATGAACTTGAATTGTTTAAGAGGTTATAGAATCTGAAACAAAAGGATATGACTGTGAAGGATTACACCGAGGAGTTCTATAAGTTGAATATTCGGTCTGGGCATAGAGAATTGTCAAAGGAGAAGGTAGCATGGTACATTAATGGTTTGAGATTCAATATTCAGGATGAGGTTGGTATGCTAAATATTTCCACAGTTGAGGATGCTTATTAGTATGCTTTGAGAGCAGAGGAGAAGCTAAAGAGGAGGAATCAAGGTAGTTCCCGAGGGAAGGAGAAGTAGGATAGTTTTGTACAAGCTAAACCAAAAGTATAAGGTGAACCAAAACCTATGGAACAAAGAAGAAGGACAGGTGGAGGTGTATTCAGAGGTAATTGTTTCAAGTGTGGTCAAGAAGGGCATAGATCTTTTGAATGTTCTATTGGTAGGACAGCTACTATTGTGAATGAGGTTGAAGTCTAGGAAAATCAGCCTAAGGAAGGAGAAAGTTTGTTGGCTCAGCGAGTACTAATGGGTAAGAAGACATTGGATTCTTGTCAGAGGACTAGTTTGTTCAAAACTTGTTGTAAGTCTGGTGGGAAAGTTTGCAAGGTGATTATAGATAGTGGTAGTACTGATAACCTTGTTGCTGAGGAGATGGTTCAAAAACTTGGTTTGAAGAGATTGAGACATCCTTGTCCTTATAGGATTGGCTGGTTGCAAGGTGAGCATGCTTTGGAAGTGAGAGAGCAATGTCTTGTTGATTTTCAGATTGGGCAGTATAAGGATCAAGTATTGTGTGATATTGTGGATATGAACAGTTGTCATGTGTTACTTGGTAGACCTTGGCAGTATGATTGCAAGGCTATGCATGATTGTGTTAGGAATGTGTTTACTATTGAGAAAGGTGGTAGAAAGTTTTCCTTGATTCCTTTGCAGAATGAAGCACTCGGTAGGAGAAACCTGAGTGTTGGCAGTCGAGTTGAGTTGGCAAATTTTGAGAAGATTGAAAATCAGCATGGGAAGAAGACCTATAGAAAACCTATGGTGGATGTAAAGGAGAATAAGAAAAACAAGGGAAAGAGTGTGCAAGTTGAAGATTTGGAGGACATATATGTGAAGAACCAGTTTGGGATTTATGTACTGAATCCCGAAAGATGTTCTTCCAGCTATTAGAACATCTTTTCGGACATGGGGAGTCTGATGCAGAAGCATCTTGCATCCAAAATAAAGGGGAGACATGTTGAAAGTAAAATTTAAAATTTAAAAAAAAAAAAATTTGTGGAGGAGAGAGAAAGTGACCAAAATTAGAGGGGAAATAATAAAAAATAAAAAAGGAGAAAAGAAAGGAAAAGAGGATTTCTATTTTCGAGGTGCATAGGTGGCATAATAAAAATAAATAAAAAAATAAATGGTTGTCATTTCATTTATCAAGGTGTGTGAGTAGAATTCTAGAAAGTTATGAATATTGTAGAAAGTTTGAGAAGTAGAAGCTAGAAGGTGTGAAGACTTCAAGGTGTGAAAGCTCTAAAGGTGTAGCTCTTGAAGTAGAAATTCTTGGTGAAGCTCTTGGTGTACTCTTATTTAGGATTTCTCTTATGTTGAAGAAGTCATATCATCTTGTGGGTGTTGTAAGGATTTTTCAAGTATAATAAAATTATTTGTGAAGCATTTTTTTTTCTTGGTCTCTATATTGTTGCATTCTTGGTTGTGAGTTGTTAGAGTGGTGTGGCTCTTCATCAGTGGTATCAAAGCGGACCTTCATCAGATCCACCAGCTTAGGTGCTCTTCGATAGATCCTTGTAGGATATAGCTTTCCTCATGTCTGATCTTGGTCCGTTAGTACCTCGTCCTACCCATCTCATTGGAAAATGTTTCTCTTTTGGATTTTCACTTTCTTTTGATTTGGAATCTTCCCTTTTGGGTCTTGAAGTATCTATTCCAAACAATCTTTTTGTTCCCTCCTCAAAGTTTCCACAATCCTCCACATCATGGTATACTGCGAATGGGGCAATATGGGCGTAAGGTCTTGATCAAGTATTTTGTTTGTTTTTCTTTTCTGCTTGTGGGTTACCCAGTGTCAGTTCCACTCTGATTCTTTCGAGATTCATGTGTGATGCTGGGGAAATCCTTGCGTGTTTGTTTTGAGTCAGTCCATCAGTCCTCTGGACATTTGGTGAAAAGGCCTTGATGTTCTTGGTAACCTTGGCAATTAACCAACAGTCCTATAGCAAATCTAGTGCTTAACTACATGGTGGTACTTCTCTTTGAAGTACCCCCCCGCTCAAAAAGCTTCAATGGTTTTCCTTCATCTCCATTATCCCCCATCCATATCTAGTATCCATCTCTCCTACCCTAGCTTATGCATCAGTATCTCTTTGAATCACTCCTCACCTTTAGCTTTAGGGATCCACCAATCCAAATCAATCCACCAAGCCTCATCTTTTGAGATCCACAATCCTAGTCCTAGGGATCTCTGAAACCCATCTTCCACCAATCTGACTCTTTGAAATCCTATTGCATCAGCTTTTTAATCCCCTCATCCATCTCCCCATCCTGGATTCCTTTTATAGTGCTCTACTCCTTCATCCTCTGCAATCCATGAGATCTTAAGCTTGCTTCCTCTTGTGCCTCTGATTCTCCCTTTATCATTCTCTCGTAGTGAGAGTTTGAGCTAACTAAACCTCTTCTCTTAAGCCAATCTGAGTCTTCTTGCTCATCTCGGATTCTTGTACTTTTCAAGAAGTCGTCGAGCCTCGCTTTCTCTCCTCACGGCCTTCTTGAGGGGGCATCTTGCAGTCCATTCTCTCCTCTTCTGCTCTAGCCTTGGGCATCTTATTTTCTTATCTTTGATGCCATGCCACTTGTAGCATCACATCAAAGAGGGGCAAAATGTAGACACCTAAAAACCTTTAGAAAATAAAGTATTTTTATTTTTTTTAAAATTCCTGATGACATCATCATTTATTAATTAATTAATTATTTAATTAATTTATTTATTTTTATGCCATTAAATCCCTTTATCTTAATTAAAAATATTTAATTAATGAATCCCTCCCAAAAATGTTTAAATCTTATTTAAACATTATTTCTTTATTTATTAATTATTTAATTAATAAATTGGCCAAAAAACCCAAAATCAATAAAAAAATTATTTTTTGCCCAAAACTTGGCCAATTTCCTTAAGACCACTAACCTCTTCCAAAATCTTCTAATCCTTCTTTAATTTTGATTAAAGGCCAATCCCATCATTTCCTACCTCTAATCCCAACTCAAAATATTTAATTAAGATTAAATATTAATCCTCATGTCTATTAAAAAAGTTTTAATAAATATCTCCTCAACCCAAACCCTTGAAATAAATAAAACTTTATTTATTTCCTAAAAATCTAATTTATTCTCATCCTAAGAAGTTCTAGACTCTTCTAGAAAGTCTTCATCCTCATCCTAGGAAGTTCTAGACTATTCTAGAAAGTCTTTATCCTCATCCAAAGTCTAGACTCTTCTAGAAGATGTCTTTAGACCTAATCCTAATCCCCTCCTAACCTTGTCACATTCTCTAAACATGGGTTAAGACTTACTAACCCAAGCCAAAGTTAACAAATATCTCCTCCTTTACCCACCCTCATTAAATGCCATCCACTTGCCTATCCCTAAGCTAATCCTAAACCATCCTAATCCATCCTCTAATCATTTGCACAATCCTAAGAAAGCTTAAAACCTTCCTAATCAAGACCAAGTCAAAATTCCTCTCATCTCCCTCAAAATATCCCAACCATAAAATTTTATGAAGCCCACTAGGCCATAAATGATTCTTCCAAGCCCTTTTATTGCTCTTACAAGCCATTATGAGGGTCTTTATGAAGATTTTACCCCTTGAGCCTCCTTTGTTGACTCATCCTTCCCTTTTCCTCCATCCTCTCACCCTGTGACATGTGTCACTCCCTGATTGGCTGTAAGGAAGCACAATCCATGTGCTCTCCTCTCATGCAATCTGAGCCCTCCATGAGCTTTTTCCCATCCTTGCATCTTAGCCCTCAAACCCTCAAGCCTCTTTCCTATAAATTGGATCCTTCCCCTTTGTAAAACAACACAATCCATGAAGTAAAGTCATAATGCCATTGTAAGAAGCCATTTTACATCAAAACCATACACTCACACCCAAATTCCAACTCCATTTGAAGCCCTTTTGAAGCATAAGCTTGAGCATACATCCTATCTATTTAGACAAAGCCACTCAACAAGAGAGCTTCTTATTGAGAGAGCCCATTAATGGCTCATATTCTTAATTGAGAGCTCATCTTAGTCTATCTTGAAGTTTATGAATTTTGGTTAGTTTGTAGAAGCTTTATTTAAATTTGGTTTCTATTAGCATACTAACATTGCTCATATACAGGTAGTGGCTCCCAAAATAATCTTATGCTTGAAAATCTATCTAAACGTGGTCTAAAGTTAGCTAATAGATTTTTTTTATGTGAGAAGGATATTGGGTCTATTGATCATCTATTGTTACATTGTCCTTTCACAGTTGAGATCTAGAATCTGGTGCTCAAGGATTGTCATCTATCCATGGTGTTCCTTGAAACAATTAATGGTCTGGTGATTCAATGGACAGTTTCTCTTTTCTCTCACCCTATCTCTATCAATACTTAGGAATTAATTCTTCTTGTTGTCAGCTAGTGTGTTTGGAAATAAAGAAACAATAGGAACTTTAGAGACAAAAAGAAGGATGTTGCCTCCACTTTCCACATCATCAAAAATATCATCAAAGAAAGTATAAATTGTGCTTACTTTCCCAAGAGCCTCAATTTCCCTAGTCTGGTAGACCTAAGGTTGAAACAAAATTAAAACATTAATAGAATTTTGATAGATATTAACTTGTAGAAGATCTAGAAAAGGAAAAGGTGTTACTAAATTCTACCTGAAAAGGGATGGATGAAATATAATGCGGATGGATGGTCTAAAGATAATCCTGGTGTTGCTAGAGTAGGATGAATTATCAAGGATTGGAAAGGTGAAATGATCTTTGGCTTTGCAAATTTGTTGGGAATAAGGTCTAAGAACTATATTGAGGCTATTGCAATGTGGTTTGGTATTAAAACTATGCAAGACTTAGAAGTGGATAACATTGGGTCAGAAGGAGACTTAAAGGTAACTATTGATTTACTTCTAAACAAAATTTATTTTCCCTTGGAGAATTTCCCCTATTATAAATGACTATAGAAGATGGTTCTTATCCTTTAACAAAGTTAAATTATCAAACACTCCCTTAGAGAAGGGAATAAAGTTGTTGACTATTTGGCCACATGGGGATTAAGATAGATGGTGACTCAGATGGAATGCATGCAAGAGTTAAGTCTAATTGTTTTAAATGATAATAAAAAATATCATGGCATGTAATTTGAATACCAAAGGTGACATGTGGATCATTAAGTTGTTGAGTCATCAAGGTTCATTTTCTAAGAGTATTAAAAGATATAATCTAAATAGAATTTGTTGAGCGTCAAGCTTAATAAATGCAGTAATAATGATTTTAATCTTGTGAAGCCTAAAAGTACTTCTCATTTTGTGTCTTTAATCATGCTTCATTGTGTGAATCCTACCCCATATCTTCACCTATTATTTCCCAAGGTGTTTAATAATACTGATGTCGGGTATTTATGGAGATGAGTTGGAAAGTGCTCTACTCAACCAAGGCTATATGTGCAGCATGTCATCATGATTTATTACATTTATCACATTGATAGAAGAAAAATACCCAACTATGTGAACAGTACAACGCAAGGATTGAGACTAAGATTTGTGACATGATTTTAGACCTAATAACTCCTACGGTTTATTTTTTGTGTCACCCTTACTTGGAAATGAAATTTCCTTCTATGCCCTCTAAGTTCCTCAATAAGATCTATAATCTTACATTGTCGAAGGAAGTTTCCATGATGAGTGATATTGCAAAGAAAAGTGTTGTCAATTTGAACTTGGGTCTTTAGAATTATAAGCAATTGTTTGAGAAGGCAAACACCATAGGAGGCCCACTGAAACATGTTCAACCTAGAAATTGTAAAGAGCTAGAGAAGAATAAAGAAATTTGGGGATATTTTGTTAAGGAGGGTCTACATTTTTATATCCATGAAATGAAAGGCCACAATATTATTCTCTCGACTAAGTTTGCTAATTCTTGGAACAAAGGACTGGTAAAGATTGGTAGTATCAAATTTGTGGTGATGTCGGAACTAGTTGGAGAAGTGGTGGGCCTAGAATGTGTTGGCATTAAAGTGGAAAGAAAAGGTACATTGGACTATAGTAAATTTAGGCATAAGTTATTTGAAGGAATAGAAGAACCTATTCATGTTAGTTCTGGAAATGGGTGTGATAGGCTCTCTCTCGCTAGCCCTTTTGGTTTCATTTTTAACTAATTAATCAAGTATTTTACTATTGAAGGTTGTTACACAACTTATCATGGCAATCATTTTCCACTGCTTAATATGCTTAGACATGGGAAAAAAGATAACATTTTGTTCTTCATGTCTTCCTCTATGGTCAACATCTTTTTCCTGGAAGAAAACCCTCGTATTCACCAAGGGCCCATTTTTTTCCTTTATCATTGTGTTTGTGCTCACCACCTAGGTTTGGTAGATGTCTCTCATCAATAGATAACCCTAGAACCCCTAAAGCTCCCAATTCCTCAATGGTTATTGATGAAATCTATGCTGATAAGTCCGAAATGGAGTCACCTCAAATTTAGGATAACCCTCATCCCTCTAAAACTAAGAAAATTTGTATATCTTTGGAACAATCCCTTTTGATTGAGGGCTCCAAGCAATGAAAAAATGTTTCCACAAAATCTAGCCCTGACAGTACCCCTAAAAAAAGGAAAATGGTAGAAGATATTATTGATATTGATAAAAATGAAGAGGAGGGAAATTCTGCTAATGAAGAGGAGGAAAGAGTTGCAAACTTCAAAAGGAAAAAGGGGAAGTCTAGCTCTAGGAAGAGAAGATCTGCAAGGTTGAAAAATTAAAAAGGGATGAGTTACAAGGAAGAAAGAAAGGAGGACTCCCACAATTCCCAAATGGACGACAAGGCAGAAGATAGAAAAGTGGAGGAAACATCGGAGAAAGCTAGATTTTTCTCTCTGATGAAGCTGATTTTGATGCAGAAGTGGAAGAAACTGATGATGAAAATCACTTTCCTCAAGATACGAAAGTGGTGGTGGATTTAGGCATTACAAAAGGTGAAGGGATTAAGATTAGTGAAAAAACTGAGGTTGGAGAAATGATGAATTCACTTTCCAATATCCATAGGAATTTGGAGGACTTCAAGAAGGACTATGATAATAAATTTGATGAAATAAATGAGAAAATTGAAAAGCTTAATAAATAGTTCAAAAGTATGGTTACTAGTCTTGAATTGGGGGCAGTTGTTTCCTCCATTTGTAAAGTGTAGAAAGATATGATGAGAAAGATCGTGTTTGGGGTCATCAATGGGAAGAGAAAACTGAAAAAGGAAAGCCAAGCCAAGGAAAAAAATTGTGAGGAGATAAAGAGTGCTACCCAAATCGAGAACTAGATTGAAGAGATCAAGCACCTCAATGAAGATTAGGAGAACATTAAACAGACTTAGTTTCTTTTCCTTTGTTTTTTGGTACTTTTTTTTGGGTTTTCTATTGGTTTCTTGATTTATGTGTTATCTTACAAACATTTCTATAAACTCTTGATGATGGCGAGGTTTATGTTGACTAATTACTCTATTTACTCCTACTGTTGTTGGGGTAGTAAGTCTTTGAACATGGTTAGTAAGCTTAGTATTTTAAAAGTTTAGACTTAAGTTAGTTTTAAGTGTGGATGGTTTAAACTATTCAAAGAACATGGATGGTTTTGATTAATATTTTCTTTTTGTATGTTTTGTGTGGGAATCTAACCACTGGGGTTAGAGTGTGCTTCTTTGTTGCTTAGCTGTAATGGCCTAGGGAAAAGATGGTTTGATTACTTTGTTGTTATCTAGGTTCAAGACCCTCTTCCTTTCTTTTCTAATCAAAATATATAATTTGATAATATGTTATATATTTTCTAACATTACTAGTTTATTAAAAATATAATATTAAATAAAAAGTTAAAAATAAGAAAAAAATGATGTGAGTTCATTTCATAAATAGTTTCAATTATTTATAATTTTATATTCATAAATTATTTCTCCCATCCTAGATTTGAATTTAAATATTTTTTTGGTTTTCTAATATTTTGTTATGATATATAATTTCATTAAGATAAAGTATTTCCAAGATTTATTCCAATTAGCAAATCAATACCCATATTTATAATTTATTAAATATTTCTTATAAGTACCACTCATATATATACCTACATTTCACCATAGAATATTCTCTTTTCACATTTATTAAAATCAATTTTGTTGTTTCAATAAGGACAATGATCTAAGGTGTAATGTATTTTTGGAAATCTCATGTATCTTGCTATTTTATTTATGATAAATGTATAAAATATTTAATTTGGGGTTAATAATGTGCATTTAAAGTGTAATTGAGATGTTATGAAACAAATAAATATTGATAAAAGTCATAAAATGAAAAGGCTTTGTGATTTTTTTAGAAGTGGAGATGCATGTTGTTTTTTCTAGTTATGAAGGGTTATAACAATAAAATTATGTCAATTTGATTACAAGAGGTATTGGTTTATCTTGTGGACGGTCAAGAGTTCCAAAACTTAAAAGGGGTTAAAGTTAAAAGTCTGTATTATGTAAAATCAATTTCTATATCTATCTATTGTCCATTCATATTAGGCTTCTTTTATATAAGAGATAATGTGGTGGTTGATTGCATGACCATTTCTTCTCCAAGAATTTGATAAGAATCTTTGGCCTCAAAATCAAATGTTTCTACAAACAATTCAACTTTGAAATTTGTAAAGCCCCTTGATATACATAGACATCTATTTATAATGTGATTTTAACCTCATTGATCTAAAAGTATCCATTAAGTATGTGGTTTCATATAGAACCTTTGTTGAGACTATTCATGTACATACCATTAAATATTTATCTAAGTTTTAAATGCTTAAATTTTTCCTTTAAAAATTCTAAAATATTTTTTGTATTTTTTTAATGTTAATAATAAATTCAAATATGACACTATAATATCTATCTTATATGATATCATATATACACATTTCATTGAAAAAAATCATGTAGAAGACAATTTTATAGATATCAATTTAAATTACACAAATGAAAAATAATCATTCTCTCAACTTCTCATTCATGTACCTTTCTCTTTTAACAACTCTAGCGCATTTATTTTTATCATTCCTTATTACATCCACAATAAATGAATATATATATTACAGTTAAATGTCCGACTAAATCCATTGAAAATTATTATTAAGAAGGAAATCCACATAATAATTTAAACCACGCAAAAAATAAATACTCATACAATTACTTTCTTCCTTCAACAATCCAACATTTTTAGTCCCTGTCTTTAAAAGGCAGGAGACTAAAGTTTTCATGTCAAAATTTTCAATTAGTCATGCCTTGAAAAACTTGAATACATTTAAACATTCTCATAAAATTCCTCATTATTCAATGTTCTTCATTTAACATAAATTCTTAATTTAATATTTCTGATTTTCCATTGGTAGATGGCTTTATTCTCGGTAGTCTTTTCCATTATTTTCAAAAAAAATTTAGCACAAAATATGAACTGAGGGATTATTGCCATCTATCACAAATGAATGATGCATGGTAGCCAAGTTTCTTAAATGTGGCTTCTACAATGAGGACATGTAGCACTATACATGAATGTTTAATCTATTCTCCCACAGATGTACTAATATGTTATTCCATTCTTATTCAATTGATCTTCTTACAAAGGACTGGGCCCTTTCTGTTCACAAAATATGGTTTTTGGCTTTGTAGTTATATTCTGAATCTCAATTCTAGTTTGGATTTTGATTCATCCCCATACTTGACCAATCGCTGTAGCAAACCAAATACGTAAGGGTTTCTTCTCTCATACTTCGTTCTCTTTCAACTACTTCCTCTTCTGCTTTACAGAGTTGATCTTTTGCCAGGGACTTTGAAAGGGCTGCATAAAAGATATTTTATTGGTTTTGTTCTAAAAAAAATCTATGGAGAGGACGATAATGGAGGACAAAATCCAGATCCACTGCACAAACTAAGACGGTCAACCATAGTTGAGCAGCCATAAATCAACAGAGCTATTGATAAGGAGTAGAAGAACTGTCTTGAAAGTGAGGGTGAACTGTTTTAGAATATTTTATTATTGATGGCAAAATAGTCAAAATTTCCTTTTCCATCTTGCCTTAAATCTTAGAAGAATAAATCACTTTACACTATAATCTTTGTATATGACTTTTCATTGACACAAGTTTTCATCAATTTCAAGAGGGATCTCGAAATTATGGGAGATACGCATAAAATGTAATCAGTATTTTGAAAAAATTGGTAAGTGATCTCTAACCAAATTATTGTGGCACATTAAAATATCAATGGCTTTCAATAAGATGGGCAGAATTAGTCATGATGTTATTGTATTGAAATAATCTCAATTTTTAGGTAAAATACTCTTCATGTCAGTTTACAATCTCTGTAGGAGTTGGGGTTATTTCTGTGCAAAAATCAATTGCACTACATATTCTCTTGACCAAGAATGTATAAATGGTCAGGGAACCTTCTTCTTAAAATAAATCGGTTCAATATGGAAGAATATGTGGTTTCACAATGATATTTAAGATTATTGAAATTGATTTTTGTTTTCAGAACTAAAATTTGAGTGTGGAATGTTTTTGGGAATGATAATAGTTTAAAGTTTTCCTTATATTTAAGATATTTTGTAAAATTTATTTAACAAAATTAATTGAAGTTTTCTTATCTTCTTTTTATTTTGTACTATATATATTTAAGAACATTCTATATACTTTCTATGATTTTTTTATTTCTTCTTATTTACATTATTGTTTATCGTGCAATATTATTTTCTAATCAATGTTTCCAATTAATTATGCATTCTGTTTGATCCATCATTAAGATGACAAGAGAGGGAGTTCAAGAAGAAAAATGTGATATGATAGATTAGAGAGTGTAATATAAATATTTTTGGAAAATTATCAAAATTGCCACATAATCAAATGTAAAAATCACTTCATTAAAACATTATCATTTATGTTTTTTTTATTTCTCACTTTTCTTACTAAATTATGGATAAATTCTTATTGTAGTTTATTTTGTATATTAACATTACCTTAGGCAAAGGTCCCATGGATGGGGCTTGGGCTCTATTTTTTTTGGTGGGGGCTAAAGCTTTAATTAGAATCCTTTCCTATTTTATAGGAGCCCCTGCTTTTTAGCTTTTTCCATTTTGGACGGATGAAAAAGGGGTGGGGTTGGAATTAGCCCCACCATCTTAGGAGAAAATTTTGCCACTTGTCAATAATCTATTTTCATTTTCCCACCAAAAACCAATAATTTGTTTTCATTTTCCCACCAAAAACCACAAGCTTCCTTGTTTGTAGGAGCTAATTGTTTAAAGCGGATTTGCATTAAAAATTCATGAGACCACTTCCATTTAAAAGTTCCTAAAAAAACTTAGCGGCACCCGCTCTATTTTTAAGCAAGCGGTGCCCATAGGACCTTACCCTTATTCTCAAATAGCCCACCTCATCTAATCAGAGATGAGTCAAGCTACAAATTGATGCAAGCGGTGCCCATAGGACCTTACCCTTATTCTCAAATAGCCCACCTCATCTAATCAGAGATGAGTCAAGCTACAAATTGATGGTTCATCACAAATAACCTAGGCTAGGTGGTTGGGTGATCTTATCCAAGAGATGTTGGATGCCACATTGGATGCAGGGGATCTCATCTTATCTTCAGTAAAAAACTAAAACTCGCACATTAGATGTGGGGGGACCTCATCTATCTTCAAAATTCAAATAAAACTCACCAAGGAAAACATGTAATGTTTAGTGAGTTGAAATATCAAATTGAGTGCAAGGCAAGGGGATTTGAATGAATTTGCATATAGATTAAAGTCGAAAGGTTTCATATTATCATTTTTGTTATCTTACAGAAATTATGTATAAAAATGCTATCTTTAATCAAATTCATTCCATATTGTACAACAAATGAAATTTTGTATGACATGTTATCTCTGTTAAAACATCAAAGGATATGGAATTTCTACAGAGTTTAAGATCTGGAACTTTCTGTTTCATTTGTATTGTTCTCATCTACATTGGTAGGGTAGAATATTGTACTTAAGAGTTTTATATTATTATTTTATTAGTACCATTAGAAGATTTGTTTATACTATTTTATTTTGATTTAAATATTCACGTTAATTGTGTTTCCTAAACCATTCCAGTGTTGCATTGCTTTCCTAATTACTTGGATCATTCTAGTTGTTAGCATTGCAGCATGCCATCACCATTCCCCTACTTCCAAACCATTCGGCCCAGCTTTCAATATCCATGAGGAGGTGTTAGCCTTAGGCATCCCATTATTTGGTGGGCCCACTCCCAAGAGTGTTGGTATGTTAGTATCACTTTCATATCTTGGAATGAGCAGCTCTAAAGCTGCTTTTGCAAACAAAACATAAATCTTGGAATGAGCAGCTCTATAGCTACTCTAGCAAACAAAATAGAATACCATTTGAAGGATAAGCTGCATCATTGTTACTCGGAAGCCATATCAGAAACACTATGGTCACAGATATCTATGTAGTTAAACTTTGGCAACTGATTCGCTCTCTTAAGATATTGTCTTAGTCTTCAACTTGCCAAAGTCATCTACAAAGTCATCTACAAATACCTTCTTCCTACCCCAGCATAGGCAGGGACTAAAGCTGCATACAGCTCATTTTTATTTTTATCATCTGTATTACATTAAAATATTTTAAAACATCTCAATAAAAAAATCTTTTGAAAGACACTCCATTGAAAACCATTGCTTCAGAGACAATTCCTCGTACCAAATTAAGCCAACCCAAGAAAAAGATGAACGTACTCGTCTATTGATAGATATAATATTAGATGTTAGGCGGCTTATATAACTTTTATAGTTGTCCAGGTTTCTTAAAGTGTACTTAGAGCTGAAATAGTTCCCTCAACTCCTCCATCAGCGTACTTATTTGTAAAATCAAAACAGCAAAGTTTTAATAAAAAAGAAAATTTATCATTAGTTCAGTTGCATCAAAACATTGGAAAACATATCCTTGGCAATGATGTTATAGGCTTCGCTTGTTGGATGGAAGCTATCCCAGAATACATATTTAGATGGGTCATTACAAGCTGGAGTCCCCTCATTGCACAATATGGACGCCTCTAAAAGTCCAGTTCCACAGCAACCCCTCCTTGTTTCTTCAAAACCTGTCATACAAAATAATTGATTTAAAATCAATCTCATTTAACTTTAAAATAGACGAGAATAAGAAACTGCAATGGCATATATAATGATTCTGATTCTTATTTGCTTACCATATTTAGTGGGATTCTTAATGATATCATATAGTTTCCCATATATGTCATAATATGCTATTCGAAGTGCAGGAAAACTTTGAGTCATCTCCTTTATTAAAGCAATTGTCTTCACATTGAAAGAAGCTGCAACTTCATTATACTTTTCATAGCAGGAGCCATTTAACACATTCTTTAGAGTTATCTGAGAAGGGCAACAACCAAATGGTGGTAGCCCAACTATAACAAGTCTGGTAGCTCCCTCATTGAAAATGCTCTGGAAAATACACAACAATTGTCATGAGAAGGCTTCTGGACAATCTGTCTGTTGAAAATATTAAAGGGATATCTTGTCTAAATTACCTTTACAAATCCACGAAGGGATTGGAGAAGAATATCCTGGAACTGTGTAAGGCTATATTTTTCTGCCATGAGAGGATTTGTATAGTAATTGTTGATAAAATCATTTGAACCTGTGCTTAGAGCAAACATTGCTTCTGATATGATTTTGCTCGCATTCTCCTTCCCTGTCATGTTTGCAAGCTGCAAACGATAATACCTGAAATTCTCCAGTTGTTTCCCTAACGTTAACACTTTCTGCAAATGGGAGATGTATTAGATTCGGCTGTTGGTTTTTTTTATGAGTTAACTGTTTATATGTGAGTGTTATGAATCAGATAATGGTAGGTTTTGAAAGGATCACCACACCCTTTTAGAAAGAAAAGAACAGAAATAGTACTGAAGTATGTATGAAACATGAATACAACATAAAATAAGGAGATGAAGGACAGATAGTAATGGACTACACTGTCTAAAGAGTCAGCAGGGACAAAAGGGAAACTAAAACAAGGTCAAGTGTTAAATCAGAGGAATCCAAAGTCATCTAGAGTGCTTTAAATACAGCCGCTAGATTTACTCATTGATATCTTAGATCGAACACTTTATAGCTTGATTTTTCTAACATTTTAGGAACAAATGGAAACTCTTGGTTCGAATTTTGGAAAATTCATAAAAAATCAAGGTGGTATCAAAGGGCTAGGCTAAGGCCTTCAACCCATCTAATTGTAAAAAAATTTATAGCTATTGGATCTAAAAGAGAAAGAAACAATACGTGAAGGAAAAATAAATAGAAAAAAACAGAGCTACTCAGAATAAAAAATCTATTGTCTACATTGTGCTCTTTCTCATTGACTAAAGAGTGATTATATAATGTATGATTTATAAAAATTGAAACCACTTTTATTATGAGCAAATTACAGCAAAGAGTTTCAGTTATCACCAATCATGCAATGAAAAAGTAGAGTGTATCTAACCTAGACAATAGTTCTCCTTACTAGACTTAACTCATCGTAACTGACTGAATCCTCCATAAATTATGGATGGGAACAAAATGTTAACACCAAGATCCAACACTAATGTCATGTAAGGAGGAGTGGAGTGCTAGTAATAAGTCAAACCTGAACAAAAGAAGTGCTAATAATAAGTCAAACTTGAACAAAAATGAACCTATAGGGACCAATAGCTCAGTTAATAGATTATTCAAAGACCAAATAGAAGATCTTAGATTCGAGCTCTAACTGCTCAATAGAAATGTAATATGTTATCAATGTGAGGTCAATTGTCCCAAGCACTTAATGTGGCTTAAGGAGGGGTGCTGATAATAAGTTGAACGAAGGAGGGATGCTGATAATAGTGCATTCCAAGAGCAAATGTTCCAATCCTAATGATCTATGAAAGCTAAATATAGTATCAATATGAGACCACGTTAAGAGCCTCAAGCATCTATTATTAGATTACGAGAATATTAACAATAAGCAAACTTAAACCAAAGATGGTTAGATCTATCAAAATCAGTAACTTGAAATTGGAACAGTACCTAAGCAAACAAAAAGGAGACTCTAGGTTCAAGTCTAGCTCGTGTTTTAAAGTTGAAGAGAATGGACTGATAATAGATTGCCTCAAAAGAATCAATAATTCAATTGATAAAGCACTCCAACAATAAACAACAAAATTAATTGTAAAAATTATAATAAATGTGATCACAACGCACTGACCAATGTTTGAGAGGTACTGTCATCGTATCCTGATGAAGCAGAACCAAAACAAGCACCAGTGAGCAATTTTTCTCCTTGAAAATTGGGATCCAACGATGCGGGCAGCAAATCTGGAAGTCCCGAGAGTTCAGCTGTACCCATTCATGTCAGATATTAAATCATTACGAAATTTGTAATTGTAAGCATTAAAAAGATTTTTTTTAAAGTTCATCATTTTTTCTTCATTTTTATGTTTGAAAAATGTATGTAATTTTTTCTAAAATTTGATTGTGTAAGAATTTTTAACATCTAAATGATTCAAAGGAGTGCAAGCAAATAAAGATTACTTTAAAGCCAAATTTCTAATTTATGTTAACCCATGAATGACATTAATAAGTTGTAACAACATCTTTCTAAAAATATATATGCATTGCAAAAAGAGCATTACAGATTATGTCCGTCGACAATTTGCCATTTGTAAAGCGTCCAGTAGCTTTATGATCTGGAAAATCTCTCCCATATGGAGGGAAGTTAGCCTTGGAAATAGTATTGAGTTGATTGTTGTTTCCAGCATCTATTGTGGAGTCTCCAAAGACATAAAGAGCCGAAGCTATGGAATCCTTAGACTCCACTACTTGTCCAGCTAAACTTAGCAAAACAACAATACCCAACACAAAATTAGATGCATTTGATCCCTCCATTGTTAATTTAGAGGCACAACTGCTATTATATGATAAAACTGCATGCCTGGTACACAAATTTTATAGTCAAAATGCATGAATTTTTTTGGCATCTGTGTGAAAGGAATGAGGAGTTATACAGCTGTTGTTTTGTGTTTTGGGCATTGAATAAAGTTTTTCTTTTAGTTTTTTCAAGCGTTTATGATATCTGAAAGATTATTCAATTGTCGAGACAAGCTCTTCGTGTTCCACGAGCTCATATGAGCACAGGCTGTTGTGAAGTCAACCCCTTTTAAATCTGCCTGCGTGGGATTCAAATCTTCGCTTTAAACGAAGTCTGGATAAAGCTGAGCCTTGGAAACAGACTTTTTATGATTAGTCGTTCTAGTGATTTTTTTTATATAGATGCTTCGTTGGATATTTAAGTGAAGATTTCTTTTGATATTTGATGCTTTAGAGATAAATTTGGAAGGCTGTGTTGACCTTAGGATCAAATTATTGTAAGGCTAAATAAGGGTATGGTTGGAAGAATTTTTTAAGCAAATAAAACTGGCATGTTTTTTTCTTAATTTAATTTCTTTTATTGTTATATATATATATATATATATATTTGCTTAGAGTGTAAGATATTTAAGTGAAGATTTCTTTTGATATTTGATGCTTTAGAAATAAACTTGGAAGGTTGTGTTGACCTTAGAATCAAATTAGTGTAAGGCTAAATAAGGCTATAGTTGAAAGAGTTTTTTAGCAAATAAAACTGGCAGGTTTTTTTCTTAATTTAAGTTTTTTTTATTGTTTTATATATATATATATATATATATATATATATATATATATATATATATATATATATATATATATATGCTTAGAGTGTAAATTAAGAAATATTTTTAGCTTTTAAGTTTTTAAGATTTTTAGTTTTATTCTTATTTTTTCCTTCGTTTTTTTTTTAAGGAAACTTATATTATTGTAATTTATTCTTTATAAATTATGAGAATATTTATTTTTCATCTTCTTTCTGAATTTTTTATTTACAGCTATGCATTTTGTTCTATCATTCTAGCTAGATTATTTGCTAGTTAACCTAAACTTTTACAGAGTTGTGCATTTCCACACACTCTAATGATCTTGTACCCCATTTTTGTATTTGATCACATTTCTTTAACATTCTTAATTAGACTAATGTGAATAAATTATGATATAGAGGAGAAACCTCAAAAAAAAAGGCACAACTAGAGTTCTTGTGTATTGTTTAAAATAGGTAGATTATAATCTATGAGTGGAACAAGAATTATTCAATATTCATTTTGATCTATATAGAGGGAGAATGTTATATAAAAGTAGGTGCTAGAGGTCAATCTTCTTAAGTCCATCCAAATTTCTTCCTATAAAAGTAAATGCTAGATGTCAATCTTCTTAATTACATCCTAGTTTCTTCCTATGTAGACTACTAACTCTTTCAGTCATTTGTTAGTTGTAATCCATTGTTGATTTGCATTTTACCTCAAGATCATCACAATCACTAGTGTCATTTGACATCTTTTTAGATTTCCATGCTATCGCATAATCCATGTTGAATGGTTATTTCCAACTCATCCAATCTTACAAGAATTTTAGGAAGTGTCAAGTCTACAATAAGAGAAAGAAAGAGTGACATATAAACTAGACAAGAGGATCCTAGTGACTCATCCAATCTTACAAGAATTGCAGTAAGTGTCATGTCTACAGGAACAAAAGGAAAGATTGGAAAATCAAATAGACGAAAGTATCCTCTTTTGCTTTCTATATAATTGTGCTTTTCATATAACCATGATTCCCTGAAAGGAGATCTTCTTCAGTTATCTCCTACATACAACATTTGGATGAAATGATTGATAAGTAACCCTTGGATTAGTCTTCCATTAGTGAATAATTCAACTTTCTAATGAAGGGAATATTGATCTAGAAACCATCTCTAGAATTCAACATTCTCTTAAACCAAACCTACAAATAGAGCAACAAAAACAATCTAGGTAATAGTGTGAACAACACGATTGTAACTTTTGTGGAAATTATACAAAATATATAACTATAGTGTTAGAAAGAATTTGATACAATTTTGTTGATTAAGGTTAAAAAAGGTTTTTAGGGGACCTAAAATCGTGTACAAAAAGATTTTATCAGGGATCTAGAATCTCTTCAAGCCTAAAAATATTGCCACAAATATAACAATGAAAAGTCTAGCATCCAAATAGATCTCAGTAATATACAACCCATAGAAAGATTGACAAAGGAGGGCTAGGTTTCCCAAGAAAAACCAACAAACACTACTGTTCACACACAGAGACACTCTATTGAGAATAAATCAATAAGTTTTTGAAGCCCCTCAAACCATTTGATTGAGAAAACATGGCTTCCAAAACCATTAAACAAAACCAGTCAAGGCCCTCAAAACATTTTCCATAAAAAAATCTGGACTGCCCCAAGAAGTTGGAAAGACCCAAAACCTACAATCTCACATAATTTAAAACACCCAACCACCTAGAAGGGCCCTTAAAAATTAGCAGCACCCTTCTAATCAAAAACCAAGAGAGAAAGCACAAAAATATCATAAGTGAGACTTTGAAAACAAAGGCTATAACATCAATCCTAGCTTCAACTCTAACACTTGGGGCACAGAATGCCCAACCCAATCACTCTAAAGGAATGACCATAATAACCAAAAAAAAAAAAAACTAAAAGTAGCTTAATATCCCAACATAACACATAAGTTTTAGAGTTGGGGATCAAGGGTAGATCACCCAAAAAACACAGGAAAAAACCCAAAAAAATAGAGGCTCTTTTCCCCCCACCAAACAATAGAAACCCATCTCAATAGGGAAAATGGGAAGGAAGACCATAGGCAAACTTGTTCCCAAAATGATACTACTAGTCACCAAGAGGCCTAGAGGAAAAGAAGCCTAACCAATCCCACTCCAAATCTCAATAGGCTAGCACTAAGCCACCAATATTAGTTGAGCCTTCACCTCTAAAGGATCATCTACCTTAGTATGATGCAATCACAAAGGAGTAGGGAACAACAGAGCCAACGAAAACCATTGGGCCAAATAGTGAGAAAACATCTGAATAGGGATCACAACCATCAACAAAGAGATGATGCCCAAAAGAATCCAATCAAGATCATAAGCTTTCCAAAGAAAGGTCATAGAGAGAAACAAT
The DNA here is from genome assembly GCA_028749045.1 of Cupressus sempervirens. Lineage (NCBI taxonomy): Eukaryota > Viridiplantae > Streptophyta > Pinopsida > Cupressales > Cupressaceae > Cupressus > Cupressus sempervirens. The sequence goes on from CM053786.1 coordinate 782,262,289, forward strand.
GGGATAACAAGAATAGCTAGATTCAAAAGACCCATCGTTGAAGCCTTAAAATATAAAAATTCCCACAATAAGATGAAGAAAACCCTCAACACAATGTTGGGTATTTTCCATTCGTGAAAAATATGGAAACCCAAAAGCCAAAGGGATTGAGAGAAGATAAAGAGCTCAATCCCCCCTGGAGCAGAAGTGTTACACAACCCCTATCATAGTGCATTGAACTACAACCATTTGAAGGGAAGCACCAAAAACCCAATTAGCACCATGGCCACAGGGGTAGGAGAAAACCCACAAAACCCCATTGAACAAACCCACATAGGGACACCAAAAGATGGTAGAAAGAGAGAATGATAGGCTCTGACTGAGAAAAGAAACCAAGGGAAGAAGGCTCACTTCATCCTTACTATCATTGACATTATCATTGTCATCTTCATCATCTCCAACACCACCAGTGGAAGAAGAAAAAACACAAACCCTAACACTATCCTCTTTCTCACTACTAAACATAGTTGCATTAGGAGACCCTAAAAAGCACAAGAAAATATCACCAAGGAACGTAGAAAAAGGAGCAGAGGACTACCTTACGAGTAGTGCCACTCTAGACCATCTACAAAGACAAACACCCACCTTAAGCTAGGGGATTGATGCACACAATAGCCACTCCTCCAAGCATCACAAAGGCATGGACGCAGGCTAGAGGGAAGATGATGCATCAACTTTCAGGAGTCATAACATTTTACTTGGATATGGGTTTTGGCTGAAATTTTATAGGCAGTTGCATGAGGAGTTATTTGGATTTCCAAAAGAGCTTAACTCAATAGGTGGTCATTTTGACTTTTTCTGGGAGCCTAAAATATCATCTTTACCTCCAAAATTGGATTTTTGTGTTTTTTTTCTAGTTTTTTAGAAAGTTGTTTTTGAAAGAAATCTAAAATCATATTCTTGATTTCTTATATTAGATGGTAATTCATCTTGCCTTAGTTAGGGACTTTTCTTTGGAAAAATCAAGATTCGTAGGATGAGTTTTGAAAATTACCAAAAAATGGAAAAATCTATATTTTCCAAAAATTTGCCAAATATGGTAATTTTCAAAATTGTAATAATGAGTCATTTTCTTTCACTGGAAGGTAGAGGAGAGTTGGACAAGTTTAATGAAGAATTTGGTATTCTGAAAATCTGTGTTGTGTTAATATTTTTTGAGTTATTATTCTAAAGGGTTTGGGCTACATCAAAAGAGATACATAGATCTCCTAACCATTGCACTCAAAGCCCCCCACAAATTGAGTCCCAAAGTGGCTCTATTCAAAGTCATGGGGAGTATACCAAGTAGCTAGATTCTTTGATTCAACGGTATTATCTACAAAAAGATCCACTATTATCTTAGCAAAAACATAAGGGAAAAAACACATCCCCCTGATAAGGAAACCAAAAAAGCTCCAATCTCTAGTATAGATCTTCCCTACACAATCAAGGTCCAAGACTAAAAGAGAAATAAATAGGCTTCACTCATTTTCATCGTCATCATCTTCTCCTTGACTACCATCATGGTCATGTGAAACCCTAGCACCAGTCACTTTGCTCCCATCCATATACAAATAGAATTTGATACAATGTTATAATGATACAAAAATCATAATTTAGAGTAGAAACATATGGAGGTCCTTGTAAAAGGTTGCAAATATTCAACTAGCAAATTTAAATGCTATATGCATCTTATAAACTAAATGTCGATAATCCCACATAAAAGAATTTGCATATTGTAAGAATTACAAATGTAACACAAAGACCGTAGTAAAACAATAAAATCATTTAAAAAAATATAATTAGTATGTCTAAAGCTATATTCTATAACTTTTACTAGGATCATCCCCATGTGTTTAAAGATGGGATTTCTAGAACAAGGTATGAATATCCATCAAAGCAAAAATGGTAGAGGAATATTGCTAGATGTTATAGTTGGTTGATGTAGATATTATTAGAATATCTACGATAACAAAAAGTGAGGTGAATTAGTTATCCTTGAGTCTAGATGTACAAAATCAACTTTTACTAACTTCAAACAACTTAAACTAACTCATAAAACTACTTAGTCCATATCACAACTTTTCAGCTACATAACATACCCATTCATCATTCAAATCTTTTCTTTGTATATTCCAACTAATAGTAAATAGAACAATAGAAAATAACATGCATCACATGTGTTTGAAACTAGGATTTAAGGTGCAAACCCAATTTGGGAAAAAACACCAACATACTACCACTTTTCACTCTTATGAAGTGAGCTTAGTTAAGAGCCAACCATATTAAAGGTTAAAAAATACACTATTAAGTGTGACCTTGTTACAAAATTGAATCACCCTGGTAGGAGTGGCCTAGTTAGAGGACTTTGGATCATTCCATTAGAATGTCACCTTGATTAAAGGATTTACAAAATGATTGTTAGGTCAACCCTGATTAAAGGATTTTGATTGTCACAATCATTAGAAAGTAATAGCTAGGTTTGATCTATTTAGATAGAATCCACTTTGCAAATTCTCTCCTTTCACTCATTTGTTGGTTCATTGATTGGACTTTATTAACATTTCTATCGCTAATATTCTTGGAAACCCTTCAAGCAATCACACTTCACCAATGTTCTCACCTTTCCATTGCTACTCCATTCTTCATAGGGTTTCCATAAAATTCCTAATAAAAAATTAACCAACCTTAGAAAACATCTCTTATACCTCCTTAAATAGGTAACTTTGATCTTCTATCACTTAAACGTCAAAATAGATCCTAGGGTTTGGTCAGATTCAATGAATCTACCCATCATTTTTTCATTCTACTCCTTTCTTAATACTTCTAGAAACTTCTTTTTAAATCCTTATCTTTATTGCATAACAAACTAAATGTGTGCATTGAATATGCCAACTCATCAATTCATTTCATCCACACATTTTGACTAATCCATATCATCAATCAATAACTTTATTACAACACTCACACAAAAATAGTATGCAATACACAATAAGATCTAATCAATATGTATGAGTCTAAGCATCGATTAGAAATTAATGTTATATAACCAAGTGCATAAGAAACAAAGTTTATCATTCTAACTTAATCAAGAACTCCAAATAAGCAATAAGATAACAAATAAAAATTGTATAGTAACAAAAATAGAATCTAAAAAGCCAAGTGTTACAAATGCAAGTTTCATTTTTTAAACTTAGTTCTATTGTTTCCCAATTTTCTTGTCCAACCTATCTTGTCTAAGTTTGATGCTGATAAGTCTTATTATTTAAATCCAATTGCAAGTCCTACTACTTGTTATCTAGTGGCACATAATACACCCAGAGTTCCTAGTGTAGAAACTAAAATTGTGATACTAGATGCAATGACCCACTCAAGATCCCACGAGAAATTACCCTACTACATTATAGTATTTTACTGAACATTTTAAAAAATTTATACAACATAAGATAATAATACAAAATAAATAAACATGTACACATCAAATACACATAAGAGATTGCAAAAATAGTTTTTATTCCTGAAGGGTTTCTTCATATTTGGTCACGTTTAAGAAAGTTTTATTAATTAGTTTTCTAATCTTAAATCTAATTGTTGCTAAAATTCTGTACAACTGTAAAACTGAAGTAGTGAAGATAAAAGTGTATAATCTTGTTCATTTCATACAAGAATATCCTTCCTTGTTTCATTGATAAAAAAAATAGATACATTTGATGTTTGCAAATGATGAAATGAGATATAGTGTTGAAAATGTCTCTCACACATTTGACTGTGAGAGTAGCCCCAAGACAGCTGCTACGAGTTTCTACTTTCTAAAAATAAATAACATAATATAATTAAAAGAGAAAGGAAAGATTCATGGGCACCAATCATTGCCTATAATGACTGGTCACGTTGTGTCTTCTCATTCTTGCTTGATTGTTGTTCTGCATCATGTTCTCTCCAAGGTTCCAAATACTGCATGATGAGAGAGAAAATGTTAGATCCAATGGATCTAAGTAATGTCGGTGTCTCATCTTTCCATCACTTTCCAATTCCTAATATGTTATGCATTTTTATGAAATAAGAACACATACCAACAATAAATTAAGAAAGCAAACATATCAAAACTCTTTATTGCTAACGTGTTTGTTCACTATGCAGTGTCCTATTTCTAATAGATACACAGATATAATAGTAGGCTCCCACAAGGGTTATTGAGCATGGTGTACTCTTTAGAAATAGGAAAAACATGAAGCTTCTCAATTTCAAGCCTCAACATATATATAGCAAAGAAGATAGCATTCAAAAGTAACAAAGAAAATGTGATTTCAGCACCTTCTAAGATCAAAGCATCAAATCTAAATGGAAAGAACATTATGGTCAATGTAGAGCTGAAATAACAAATGCATTGAAATCTATGTACTGATATATGGACAAAATACAATAGCAAAATCCATGAAATCATAGTCAAGAAATCAACAATATGGAGATTCTGAAAATGAGAAGGAATGGAGGTGACTATCTCAATTAGCAAGTATGAAGTCTATGCATAAATCTTCAAACGAAAGAAGTCTAGATTATGACATCATACATCTATTGTTAAACTAAAAATGAAGGACTCAAGAAATCAAAGGTGATGAAAATATAAAGTCGATCTCAACTCATAACTTTTATATTAAACAATATCATGTTTTAGAGAAGAGACTCTAGGAGCTCTCGGAGTTCATGTGGATAATAGATAATTTTTCCAATTTGAAATAAGATAAAATCAAAGATCATCATCATCATAACTAGAACATGACAACAAATCTTGCCATACAGAAAGGGCCAAATCATCACATAAAGAAGCAAAATGTTATATACAGCTAGGCAAATGTTATTGTTGGATACAGTTATGTCTTCTCAGAAGAAATTTTTTTGCTTCTTACAAGGCCGGGTAATCACAGGATGACTAAAAGGAAATAAAAGTATTGCAAAGCATATGTAAGTGTCTAATAGTAGTCTACAGATGGTAGAAAGCATACTTTGCATCCAGACAATATATATTCAGATTTGTCTACCATAGGTTGTTTCTATATTTGCCCAGATTTTTCAAAGAAGAAGTCAATGGCTCACTGAAAAAGAAAGACAATAATGAAATTCCTACACTAAAAGAAATGATGCAAGATACAAAAATAACCATACTAGAAAAGGTAGAGGAGGATCTCTAGTTGAATTTGATGAAAGAGGGAAAGATTAAATAGTTGTTGTTCGAACCAAGTAAAGTAGCAAATATGGAGAAAGCTATAGGAAACACAACTATAGCAGTAGCAGCAAAATGAAGCACTAAAAGTGCCCAAATTTTTGCATTTAAAATATGCTACTATTAAGCACAAAAGAACACCCATAAATGCAGGAAAAAAAAGCTGCATTTGATTTATCAACAAAATCTTTGAAAAAAAAAATCCTCTTGAAACCCTCTTCTTTTCTTTCCATGGCAGCCCAACAAATAAAATAGCAATGAAGCAAGATGAAAAGGCATCCAGAAATCTACCATGATTCCAAAAAATGCCCAACAATATGTGATACAAAGGAGCAGTAAAAATGAATAGCAAGACTTTCTATTTTCTCTCTTCCTCAAACTTTTCTCTTCTTCTAGCTAGCTAGGACTCTTGTAAGAGCAAATGAAATAAATGAAATAAAAGAATGAAAATGCTTTTAGGGTTGGATCCCTAATGTTCATGTGAATGAGAAAGGAATTTCTCTTTGCTTATTTTCCACTTCATAAAAATCTCATTCATTTTTTATAAATTCACAAGTCCCTAATCTGAGTGGAGGGAAATGTTCTATTTTTGGAAAGTCTATGAAAGACTTTAGTTGTTTTTCCCTCTCTTCTCCCTACTCACATAAGTGAGTTTAAGTCTATGCAAAAAGGCCCAAGTGGTAAATATTATCACTTTATTAATGGTGTTCAACATTAATATGAAATCATATTCATAAATTATTTTTATTAATAATTTGATGTAAGATAAAATATTTATTAGTTAGTATAAAATAATAATATTTCTTATTTTAAATATGTTTTAATTTCTATTTGATAAATAATTAATATAGATAATAAATATATTTTATCTTAATATTATTAAATTGATTTTATAATCAATTGAATAATATAAATATAGTTCAATGTTATTAAGTGATAATGTCAATGCACTTAGTATTTATTGTTATTAAGTTATTATATTTTTTTCAAATAGATATTTAACTATATGGAAAATAAATATCTATTTTTATTTTATATTTAATTAGTAGATATCTTTGAGTAACAAAGAGTTGGGATAATGTGCAAAAGATAAGGGGATAGTTTTAGAGAAGTTATTTGAGGGCCATTATGAGTCTTTAATGATATATTTGACTTCAGTAGGTGGCCATTATGATGGAGATAAGAAGGCATACTTGTTGGAGCATTGATTTTGAGGATTTTTTGAGATATTTTGAGGGTTAAGATTGCATTTATGATGATATTATCAAGCCATGACTTTTGGGCCATTTGTTCACTGTTTGAAGTCTTTCTATGGGCTCAAAAAGTGCCTTTTTGATTGAGCTTGCCCAAAGAGTGGGTGTTTTGCATTTATGATATAACTGGTTGTGAAAAAAAAGATAAGTATTGAGCTTGAGGCTCATTTGTAAAAGGTTCTAGGTTCTAATTATGTAAGTAAACTTTTGTGAAATATCTTTATCCCTAGTATACTTTTGTAGAGTTTTGTAACTTAATTTGGAAATTAGCTACACAGTGACTGAACATTTTGGAGTAATTCTTTTGCAATTTTAACCTTTTTTTCTTTTGTATCTTTGTGTTCAATGCATGATTGATAAAAATAATCTGTGAATTTATCATTCCTTATTGTTTTGTCTCAGCTAGTACCTTTTTATAGAAGTGTATGTTGTTTGCAGGTCATAGTTTATGTCCACAATATTGTTAAGTAAAAAGTCTATTTTCTTAACTATTATTTTTAGGACCTAATTGTGAAATACTTATGCAAGCCTATATAGAAGAGAATTTATCACCTACAAAATACAACCTTGCAATATTGAGACCAGTTACCTGTTATGTTATCATTTTTGATGTATCACCTTTCCAGTTTTTAAGTTATTTTCATTTTCCTTCTCTCTCTTTTCCTCTCAAGTTTTATTTTTCTATCTAAAAGAGAAAATATATGATTACCCAATAGGAATAGGCCCAGAACTCAGAGATTCACTCCTATTTCTAGTATACCCACTACCTAGGAGTGTTTTCATGCTTCTTAGAGTGACTGAGTTTTAGGATTTAGTCATGGTGCAACTTTTAGAGATGACAATTTTGGTAGGCCTGGTGGGATAGTTCTTTTTGACTAAACTCTTTTAGAACTAAGTTTACAATATTTTAATTGATATTATTGCTAATTCTAATATGTTGTCAGTAAAAAATAGACCTCTTTAGAGGTTATTTTTTTGCATATTTGGTGATTTAGTCTCATGGTTATAAAGAGTAGTGTTGTATGAGATGAATTAATACTAGAAGTTCAAAGAATTTTGAGTATTTAGAACTTTTTTCACCAAAAAGAAGAGGGAGAACACTTCATAGAACTCCTCCAAAGAGAAATCAGTCTATGCCACCTTGTATAGGAGATAGACCATTGTTTTCCTATGGAAGAAGAAGGAAGTGTTCAAACAAAGAGGTTAGAAGGCATTCAACCTCACCATCTTTAAGAACAAGGTCGTTGTCTCTATTTTCTACATCTTTTGCAACAGCACAAAATACTATACATCCAAAAAGTGTTGTTGGAATAGTTTCAAATCAGTAGGTACCTATACCACCACCATCAATGGCAAGGTAGTTTTCCTTTATGCCTTTTAATCAAGGAAACCCCTTAAATCTTTCCCAACATGATGATATTCCCCTAGTAGCATTAAAAATTTTACCAGAATATATAGGAGAAGGGAAAACCATAGCATTAGAGCATATTAGAGATGTGGCAACCCTATGTTGTGCCCACCATATTACACAAGATAATGTGGCAGTAAGATTGCTAGCAACCTCTTTGAGGGGAAAACACTTCAATGGTACAGAGGACTAAACATGGGTTCTGTCACCACATGGGATGACTTAGGAGATGCTTTGAATAGAAATTTTGAAGATAAGTCAGACTATTTGTCCTTGGCGGAGTAGTTGACTACTATCAAAAGGGCCCCTCAAGAACAAATGATTGATTTCAACACAAGGTTCCAAAGAACTTGGAATAGAATTCCAATTCAAGTCATGCCTTCAGCTAAACATGTCTTTTTGTATTATCTAAAGATCCTGAATAGTGATATATTAGTTTTAATTTAGTCTATGGGAGGAATCTCACTGCCACAATTATATGACTTAGTTTTGAAGGCAGAAAATTGCCTAATTCAAGTAGGAAAGATAGACCCTAGGCCTCCTATGCCATACTTTCCTAATATTCAACCAAATATGCCACTCATCATTCCTCCTTTTACAACATTACCTAATGTTCCAACATTACATATTTCTATGACAAGTGATTCAACTACTGCAGGGCCATCTCAAGAGTTACAAGAGATTAAAAGTAGTTAGCAAAAGATGGAATATATTTTGTAGACTTTAGGGAATGAGTTGGTAAGCATTAAGAGGCAACAATACCAATGAAAACCACTGTACCAATAGTAGAATTAAAGTGAAAATCCATATTACCAATAGTAGATAGGAGGACAACAACAACAGAGTCAAGGTGTGAGGCCACCTTATTAGAATTCCTATCAAGGGAACAAACAAAATGTGAATCCAAGGCCTTTTCAAACATACGCACCAACACTTTTGAATGCTATCAAGGACATAGTACTAGCCCAGAATAATTTAACTTCTGAATATGAATGGTGCTATCCATATAATCAATTGCATAACCAGGCAACATGCTCTAATGGGGTCATCAATCAAGCATTGATGGTCCAAAATACTACAAGTACACAACCAAAAGTAGCTAGGCATGCAACAAAACAACAATATGATTCAATTCTAACTGATATTTCTTTTGTTAATTGGCAAAGAGAGGATTTTTGCGGGCTGAATGGTGATACACCAATTGCTACTTATACCAAAGCAAAGAAAAGAGCTTTGGAAACAAAGCAAGCTAGAAATAAAGGTAAAGAACCTATAATCAATGAGGCACCGTTCAGCCAAGCACAAGTGTCATAAAGCAATAATCTCTTCCCAACTAAAGAGTAGCCCCAACCTCAATCAAATCAGGTTGATGTCAAGCTGTATCCAAAGATATTTCCACCTATGCCTTACAACATAGTGGAAAACATGAAAAAGGTTAATGTCACAATGTCTATGTGGAATTCATTAGCCATTCTAGGAAAAAGTGATTTGCTGAAGAAGGCTCTATCTAAAGAGAAGATTCCTATGCAAGTGGCTGATGAGAACCCCATGGTAGTTTTGAAAAATGTTATTTCAAAGGTTTCTTCTCAAGACATCAATAAAATTTAAGGTAAGAATGTGAAAAAAGCTCATTTTTATGTATCTTTGATCATTAGAGATAATAGAGTAATTTCAATTTTTAAGCCATACTGACTTTTACATGTATGTGATCTTCATTCATGTTTAGTTGATGACCAAGGAGGAGCTCAGATAGATAGATGATGCTACACTCTCGGCCATTTCATTTGGCCTTGAGACATCTACGGTACATTATGTTGTGTTCGCATTTCTTTTTTCTATTTGATATTGTAGCATATATGGTTGCTAATCTTTCTTTTATCTTGCAGATACCACCTGCCCCGGGGGGACAAAGTGCGGGGGGTGAGCTAGCATGCATTGACAGAGGAAAGGTAATTAGATGTTTTCTAATTGATTAAATATTGATGCATTCTTGTAAAATGTTTGTGGTAATCTCATTTAATTACATTATTTATTGTATATAAGGTGTGGCTACTGGCAATGAGCCTGTACCGATTTGGCGTCCTAGTTCATCAGGGATTTTCATTCGTACAGAGAGCCCCATTGTATGTATAAGTATCATTTCTTTTTTATTTTTTTAATTGATGCAGAGGAAAGTATGATTTTTGTTCTATACAATTTCTATGATTTTTTCTGTACCAATAATGATTCATGTCTTGCATATGTTCATTACAACTTAAATAGGCTTATATGCACCTGTCCAACCGACCAAGTTGGTTACAAAGGTTTATTTAATCAAACAAATACCAAATTACTACTTTCCCTCCAAAACTAATATGATCATTTGAATTTGAAATTCAAATTTCAAACTATAGTTTTTATGCATTCCCTAACTTTCTAAACTATTCCATTGACTCAAAATTGGTCATATGGATTTATTAAATGCAACTAAGTAAATTTCCAAAAAATTGAAGTTTTTATTGTTTTTTCTCCAAACCACCGTACACTCTGATCTCCCCCTTTCAACTGAGATCACATATGACATATATAAAGGTCTACATGACCATTGGAACAACCATATAGGCATTCGCAACCATTAAAAAAAAAAACAACCACTTTTTGCTAATACTATTTAGGCTCTAAATACCCTATTCTAAGGCCTTTTGGTCCCATGGAGTCACTTGGTTTATAACCATACCAAAATGCTTGTGGGCCTTACATGTGTCTTTATTACAAAACATAGACCAACTTGTAAAATATGGACCAAACCTTTATTCCAACTTCCTAATCTACTTGAATCCTCGCTTTCATGGAGTGGCAAGGTGTCTGACAACATAGATACTTGTTCCCCCTTGCCACATAGGTTAGGTGCCCTGCACCACCTTTCCTCTCTCTCATTCTGAACACTAGTCCACCAAGTGAGTGATGTTCCTCTCAGTCTTGCTATTGCTACTTTTACCTTCTTATCTGCCTCTATGTCTTCAAGATCAAAGTAGTTCTCAAGGGCCTCTATCCACCCTAGCACTTCTTCACTATCCATTTTACCCTGGTATATTGGAAAATCAATATGGTTCTTCCCACCATTACCTTGTACTGCCTTAATGATTCTCATAAATCTCCTTTCTTCAGGATCATCTGTTGTCTCATGCTCTTGCCTTGCATTACCAACCTCTTCTTCTTCATGGTTCTCTCCATGATTTCTTCCTCTAACCTCTTCTCCTCTAGGTTCTTGCCTTTCCTTTTCTAAGGATTCTATCCTTGCAATAAGCTTCAGCCTCTCTCTTCTCATCTGTCTTTCTTCCCTCACTCTAGATGCTTCAAGTTCTCTCCTCTCTCTTTTCTCTTTTGCCAACTCTTCTCTCAATTCTTCAAGTTCTCTAGCCATTTGATTTTTAGGAGGCATTTTCACAACAAGTTTTCTCCCTTCCCAAGGGCCAACTCACTGATTCTCTTTCTTTCCTCACCAAAAAATCTCTGGACACCACTTGTGTACCTTTCAACTTTGGGACGCACAAGGAGGAATTAGACACACCAAGGCTTCAACGAAGGGACCAGCACACTAAGAATTTTCAAGATTATAGGTCTTGGTCACACTCCTAAACACCCAAACTTCAAAACCCTCCTTAAAATGCATTAAAAACCAGGGCCTGCTTGTTCAAACCCCAAAACTCAATTCTAGAACGTTTTGACTTGTCTAATGACAAGATATGATCATGACAACCTACATGAACCTATCAAATGACTCATCTACCATATGAAATCCTAAAATCCTATCTCATGCCCAATTACAAATTTCTTCCACATATGAGTCCAACATTATAACTTTGTATGCTTCCATGAGCCATAATTGGTGCAAGGATTGCCCAATTGACTTCAAGAGATGTTCCATGACCTCTGTAATGCCTTGGGTCTTCAATGTTCCCCTTATGAGCATGGTATGCTCCTGCATCACTTATCTTCATAAATAAATTCAAAACTAATTTTTGTGATATTAAAAACTACTATTTTGTATCTCATAGGAGACTTCTAGTGCACATGAGGTTCGACGGGACAGTTATGTAGATTTGATGACGCGGCCACTCACTCCTGAGGAGCCTACAATAGTAAGTTGTAGTTTGAATTCATGATTAAATATGTTATAAATTTAGCATGCTATGAATTATAATGTTATAGTTTAAAATGTAGATTCATCTGACAAAGGTATTTGAACATATATAGCCCACAATCAGAGAGGTACCAGCATTGCTGAGGGCATACGAGAGGACTCCTGACCAGTGTAGGAGGTCAACGAGAGAGGTATTTATTATGAAATTTTGATAGTATTAATCTCCAATACGAAAAAGATAATTATGCATTTGAGTAATTCAATGTTAGATATGTAGAATCATATAAATTTAGTAGTCTAACTTTGGGTTTTCCTTTTTGTTTATGTAGGAGGCATCCGATCCACCTAGTGCAGCGAAGAGGCTGCATTTTGATCATCCACCAGCACCCTAGGATAGTATAGTTTTTATAGGATGCATCATGAGACATTTTGAGATGGCATATGCCACATTGTATACAGAAACATTGATATTATACACATTCTGATGGCAGGATCAGCCACATTTTGTATATGGATCTATGTATTTTGATATATATATATATATATATTTGAGTACTTTGTCTATGGATACATGTATTTTGATATATATTTTTGTCATTTACGTGCACAATGATATACATATTAATTTAGTATCTAGTATTGTTCAATTTATCATGGATCATGTGTCATGCCCTAAATTTTACTAGTAAAAACACAAAATTTTTTTTTTTTTTTTTTTTTTTTTTTTGTAGCTTATGAAGTCGCATAAGAAATTACATATTGTAAAACAAGGTTATCATTGAATAGGAGTTCAAGACTCATGTGAATAGTGTGAAGGTGTTAACATTTTAGTCACAGGTGATTTTCAAATAGATTGGATGATAGTCTAGTTCAAGTTAGCGTCATGAGTCAAACGAGCAAGTTCAAGATACAACACTCATAAATTAGTGAGGTAATTCATATCCTAACAAGCCTCTGATACTAATATTCTATTAGGGTCTATCGGTTATATCATATGGACTAGGTTGTGATTCTAGCATGTAAGGGAAGGGGATCAGAATTACTTATTATCCTCATTACCAATGTACACACATTCATTAATCATTAAAATATATATTAATGTGAAAATTAATATATTACTATATCCTCATTATCTATCAACATTGCTTCCTCACCAAACTAGCACTCACTACAGTTTTCTAAACACAAAAATTACTATTTCAATACATAAATTAAACTCACTCTAACAAAAGACAATTACTAACTATCTAGCTCATCAACTACTAACTAATCTAGCTACATTGCCATGCTTTTACATTTACTATTTTAATTACTATAATCACTATACTATTACATTTAATTTTTACATTAAATTACATCTAACTATTCACCATAAGCTCACTTTCTCACTATCAATATTATTATTATCAAAGCATGTTAAGATTCAAAGTAGTTTCATAGTACGAATTAGTAAGCACATAAGATGAGGAACTCTTAGTAAGTCTAAGGGCCAATTCAAAGTACTTAACTCAATAATAATTCACGATCTGTATTTAAACACATCCTACTACACCATCGTATTGAGTGTGTCAATTTAAATTTGTTAGATGAATTGTTTATGCAAGGATTAGGTGCAAGCGTATAAATAAGGTTTGTATATAACATACCTTGTCATTCTGACATATATGTATCAATGTATTAATGTGCTTTATTGACTAGATAAAACTAAATTTGAGCTATTATTTTAATCCACCATCCATCCTTATCCTTGATTCTCCAATCCCATCATCCCGACAACTTACTTCATATTAAAACCCTATTATATGTACATCCAATCAATCTTGGCTTTTATTTAATTTTTGAGTTAAATATTTAAATTTGTCATATTCTCTAACATGCACACTAATATGCCTTTATTTATTTAATTACTAATTTATTATTTGAGTGTTGGATGTGACTTAGAGGTCACAAGATTGTAATGTGTACCATTATGCCACTTAGAAAATATATTAGTCTAGGACACTCATTAGTCTCTATATGCTATTATTATTTTTATTTTTATTGGATAGCAGTCTAGAATCTGGGAATATTCTTTAATATTTTATTGCTTTGTATTAAGGAAGGGATTTATTTGCCTTTACCATACATTTTCTAGAGAGGAAAATGCATGCCTACAACAATGTATCTCATAGATTTTATTATGTCTTCTCTTACAAAAAAACTTCATTTTGTTATATCATAAAATTAATTTGATGATTCCCTTGCTTAGAATTGCATTAAGCTTGGTAATTAAAATCAATGTTATCCATGCATGTGATATGAACATAAAAATTTCCTTCCAAATTATTGAGTGCACAACAAGATTGTAAGCAATCTAATAAGTTTTAAATTTATACAATCAATGGTATCACATAACATCTATGGATTGTTATTATCAACTAGTCATTTACAACACCACAAGGAGAAAACTTTCTTTCACATTTTCAAATGATAAAAATGATGTCAAAGCAAATCTGTGACTCATAAAAATGCTTTCATAACAATATAAACTCCAAATGAAACATGCATATAAAACCTTATGAATTATTTCTTCTACAAGTATATTAGGTAACAATGATACAATCTCCTTCCATCACAATGGGGCAACATAAGGGACTTTTCAAAATCATAAGGAACATGGACATTGAAAGATATGGACAATGAGTAGCATGAACATTGTCCAACGTGATCATTGAGAACATGAACAAGCTGGTGAATCCTCCTTCACAAATGAGGGCACAATGTCAAGTTTTCTCATCCAACATCAATCTGATAGATGATCATTCCAAGCCATTTCCATTGTTCCCTTGGACACAAATCTGCATATGCAACACAACAAAATAACAAGGACCATGGGTGCTTTCCACCCAACCATAGGCCTCAAAGAGACCACCCCCGCACTAGGGAACAAGGCTCAAACTGGGATACACATACAATCTTTCAATGCATAAACATTACATTTCAAACTTGAACAATTCCCCCCCAAGACTATTTCACAATGGCTTCACAGATGGAACCATAAACATGTGGTGAAGGTGTGTTCTAAAATGGAGACTTGCCATACCAAACCATATTTGCAATAAACAATTTTCATGCCCTCTCGGAGCTATCATAATTCACCAAATTTCATGCCCTCTCGGGGCTATCATAAATGAACCATTTAATGCCCTCTCGGGGCCTCCACATTTTCTCCTCCAAACCCACTACCATCAGCTGTAACTCCTCAAACTTCCTTTCTACACCATACTTTCCTTATCACCCCCAGCAAGATATGAAATGTTATGGCATACAATGGAGCACATACTCCAAGGTTCTCAATACATTTTTCGAACCCAACTTAAGCCGTTCACCCTGGACTTCTCTTCCCTTCCCATAAGGGTGAGTGTAAGTCCCACGCCCATAACAATACTCAAGCACAAAACAAGAAAACAAAACCAAGTAGAAATAAAACAAGAAATTTTCAAGAGCACATCACATTTTCACAACACAATATCAACACCCATAATACAACAAGGAAATAGATGAAATCCAAACCTCATACTCACAATACTCCACACAATACAACAAGATGCACAATGGTGTCACACAAATCTACATGGACTGAACACCATTCAAGCACTCACATGAATGCTACTCCACAATGCAATGCAATGCATACTCCATTGATAAACTCCACACTTGCATATTTGCTTAACCATGCTAAAATAAAGAAATGGAAAAGAAGCAAGTTTGAGATACCAACCTTGGTCCAAGCTAGGGTAAGTATAGTTCTAGTAGAGCTCCCCTAATCTCCCTCCAAAACCTACGTGTCTCTAAAATTAGAGAGTGGGCAAACACCCCACTAGTTTGGCCAAGACCCTCTAATAAAGCCTTCCCACTAACATGTTTTAGCAAAAACACTAAGTCACTCCATCCTTACAAACTTGTCTCCTCTAACGGTTCATCGATAGTCCTCACGAGCTCTAAGTTATGACCCTCAAAGGATCGACCTCAAAATGCACTTAGAGCACCTTGAAGACTCCTCGGTACGGGGTGGCTGCAAATGATGGATGGTCTTCATGGCCAGAACAAGGGTGTGACTAGGGTTCACCTACCCATCTGGAGCTAATGGCAATGACGATTCAATGCCAAGATTAGTGGTTTCAAAGTTACATTGTCGTGCACCTATGAACTGAGGCACACTGCGCATTTTGGCATCGAGCGAGATCGTTGTGCTGAATCCAAATGGAATGTGATCTCTTGAAAATGAGATAGGTTATTTTAGCCCTCAGTATCACCATCCTATAACATTTTAAAATTTATCGATAGCCCTCACGAGCTCTGAGTTATGACCCTTGAAAGATTGACCTCAAAATGCACTTAGAGCACCTTGGAGACTCCTCGGTATGGGGTGGCCACAAACGATGGATGGTCTTCGTGGCTAGAACAAGGGTGTGACTAGGGTTCACCCACCCATCCAGAGCTAATGACATTGATGATTTGATGCCAAGATCAGCAGTTTCAAAGTTACGCTGTGGTGCACCTATGAACTGAGGCACACTGCGAGTTTTGGCATCGAGCAAGATTGTTGTGCTAAATCCAAATAGAATGTGATCTCTCAAAAATGAGATAGGTTATTTTAGACCTTAGAATCACCATCTTGTAGCATTTGATAGTTCATCGATAGCCCTCACGAGCTCTGAGTTATGACCCTCGAAAGATAGACCTCAAAATGCACTTAGAGCACCTTGGAGACTCCTCGGTATGGGGTGGCCACAAATGATGGATGGTCTTCGTGGCCAAAACAAGGGTGTGACTAGGGTTCACCCACCCATCCAGAGCTAATGGCACTAACGATTCGATGCCAAGATCAACGGTTTCAAAGTTACGTTGTGGTGCACCTATGAACTGAGGCACACTGCAAGTTTTGGCATCGAGCGAGATCGATGTGCTGAATCCAAACAGAATGTGATCTCTTGAAAATGAGATAGGTTATTTTAGGCCTTAGAATCACCATCCTATAGCATTTGAAAGTTCATCAATAGCCCTCACGAGCTCTGAGTTGTGACCCTCGAAAGATCGACCTCAAAATGCACTTAGAGCACCTTGGAGACTCCTCGGTACGGGGTGGCCGCAAATGATGGATGGTCTTCGTGGCCAAAATAAGGGTGTGACTAGGGTTCACCCACCCATCCAGAGCTAATGGCACTGACGATTTGATGCCAAGATCAACAATTTCAAAGTTACGCTGTTGTGCACCTATGAACTGAGGCACACTACGATTTTTGGCATCGAGCGAGATCGCTGTGATGAATCCAAACAGAATGTGATCTCTCAAAAATGAGATAGGTTATTTTAGACCTTAGTATCACCATCCTATAGCATTTGATAGTTCATTGATAGCCCTCACGAGCTCTGAGTTATGACCCTCGAAAGATCGACCTCCAAATGCACTTAGAGTACCTTGGAGACTCCTCGGTACAGGGTGGCCGCAAATGATGGATGGCCTTCATGGCCAGAGCAAGGGCGTGACTAGTGAATGAGAGCTAATGGCACTGACGATTCGATGCCAAGATTAGCGGTTTCAAAGTTACACTGTGGTGCACCTATGAACTGAGGCACACTACGAGTTTTGGCATCGAGGGAGATCGTTGTGCTGAATTCAAATGGAATGTGATCTCTTGAAAATGAGATAGGTTATTTTAGGCCTTAGCATCACCGTCCTGTAGCATTTAATAGTTCATCGATAGCCCTCACGAGCTCTGAGTTATGACCCTCGAAAGATCAACCCCAAAATGCACTTAGAGCACCTTGGAGACTCCTCGGTACAGGGTGGTCGCAAATGATGGATAGTCTTTGTGGCCAGAACAAGGGTGTGACTAGGGTTCACCCGCCCATCCGAAGCTAATGACACTGACGATTTGATGCCAAGATCAGCAATTTCAAAGTTACACTGTGGTGCACCTATGAACTGAGGCACACTGTGAGTTTTGGCATCGAGCAAGATCGATGTGCTAAATCCAAAAGAAATGTGATCTCTCAAAAATGAGATACGTTATTTTAGGCCTTAGTATCACCGTCTTGTAGCATTTGATAGTTCATCGATAGCCCTCACGAGCTCTGAGTTATGACCCTCGAAAGATCGACCTCCAAATGCACTTAGAGCATCTTGGAGACTCCTCAGTACGGGGTGGCTGCAAATGATGGATGGTCTTTGTGGCCAGAACAAGGGTGTGACTAGGGTTCACCCGCCCATCCAGAGCTAATGGCACTAACGATTCAATGCCAAGATCAGTGGTTTCAAAGTTACGCTATGGTGCACCTATGAATTGAAGCACACTGCGAGTTTTGGCATCGAGCAAGATCGCTATGCTGAATCCAAATGGAACGTGATCTCTGAAAAATGAGATAGGTTATTTTAGGCCTCAGCATCACCGTCTTGTAGCATTTGATAGTTCATCGATAGCCCTCACGAGCTCTGAGTTATGACCCTCGAAAGATTGACCTCCAAATGCACTTAGAGCACCTTGGAGACTCCTCAGTATGGGGTGGCCACGGACGATCGAGGGTCTACATGGTTGGAACAAGGGTGTCACTATGGTTCACCCACCCACTCAGAGCTAATGGCACTGACTTACAGCCGTTAGGAGTTAGATTTTGAAAAGTTGTCAAGAAAGGTTGACCCCTTTGACTTGTATCATGAAAGGTTGCTTTGTGCCTTGCTTGATTGTTTGAAGACTACTCCATGTTTCACTATCTTTCTTGGAAAAAAATTTTCTTTTGAACATCAAGCTTGCAATATTATCAATTATTGTCAAACTTTTTCAACCAAGTCAAAACGTCAAATGCAAATATTTGTTTGCATTTTTTGCTAAGGGGAGTTTCATAAATTGACTTTGATTTTCTATGTCTCTAGTGCTTGAACATGCTTAAAATGGCTCTTTGGTCTTAGAGCTATTGGTATTTTCTAACTTCATGGTCTATGATATGCATACTAAGAATTTCTTTCACTAAATGGTTTCCTTGATCTATTGACTACACTTAAATTTGTTCACTTGTCATCTCTCTTTCTTTATGTTCAATACAAAGAGCTAGAAGAGACAAATAATCTTTCTTACCTTCATCTCTCTAAGCACATGATAGAAATCAATTCTAAACTTGAGAAAAGGTTAGAGGAGAATATTGCATTCTTAAATTAATCTCCCTTAAGATCTTTACATACACACGGGGCATTCTTAAATTAATCTCCATGGAAGAAAATTTCATAAAACTAAAGATTCCATAGTGTTGAAACATAAAATCCAAGATCTCATTTATGATGGGATTGTTGATACCTCTAATGACTCATCCACTCATAGCCTTCATATCCAACTTCATATCATGTCATTATGCATGTGCTATCTTGCTTATTGGCTTTAATTGCTTATCCTACATGCTATCCTCTTTCATGGATTTCATGGCTTATCCCAAATGTGCTTCATACAACTTTTCAATATGAAAGTCTTTCAAAACATTATACAATATTATGACTCTTTATGCTTTCAAATGCTATGATTGGTTGCAAAATGGAAGAAATCAAGTATTCTAATTGTTCATCCGTACTTTCTAGATTTTTCTTATTTGATTAGTTTGATAAAAATAGTTTTAATAATCATAATGTCAGCTTTATTTCAAATAAGGAAAAAACCAAATTTGTAATAAGATATCCACATGCAATTATCTTTCATATAGTTATAAATGCTCTTAAAATTGTCGTTATAGCCTTGTATCACATGCAAATATGATTTGGAAGAACTTGTTCAATATCTTCCTCTTATAATTCCTTACAAAGAACCTACCAAAATACAAAAACCATATACAAAAAACTACACATTTTACATCATAATACATCATAAATTTTAGAAATTCTCCCCAATACGACCCCCCTCCAACTCTTCATGATGTACCTACATTCCAATATCATACAAAAATTAGTAACTTATTGTATTAAATAAGATAATCATCAATTCATTAAATCATTATGAAGAAAATAACATAAGAAGTATATATACCTAGTCGAGTATTCCAATAGGGTCCTCTCTCTGTTTTAGGGTCTCCAACAAGGCTTCATGATTAGCATTAGCAATAGTAAAATGTTCTTTTACATTTGGTCTTCCTTGATGCTTCGATAACTTTACATTTTTTTCTATAATAAGATGTGAATATATGAGAATTACTTTGTGCTTCTGATAGTCTTCGAATGTAGGAATTTTGTTCCTTCTAAGCATGTATGTTTGCAACCATGTTCCAGCAACAACCACTGAACTAGTAGCATATGTGAATCCATCATCATATGTGATTGGTTGTGCAAGTTTTTGTTTGCCTCTTACACAACGTGCTAACCAATAATCAAATTTCTCATCATTTCCCTGTGGTGCAACCAATGCAAAGACATGTCCTGGCTGAAGTAGATCTGATAGATGGTTATGCTCAAGTGAACTTTCCATGTCATCATTTTTGATAGAGGGTATGATAGACAATGGAGTAAGATAATGTGGAGCCCATGTGTCCACCCACTCACTTGACTCAGAGTGATCCCAATCACACTGAAAACAAGTACGACAAAAACAAGCTAGTTATAGTGTCCAAATGGTCCATTTACTATAATTAGAGCTCCGAAATGAATGCATTTTTGATAAGTCTCTCACTGTAGCACAATCTGATCTATCACCTATGGACCCTTCCTCAACCAACTAAAAGAACCTGCGTACCACTGAATTAAGAGTCCCCCCTGTGATAATGCTAAACTACACCAATCAACAATGCTATGAGCATCAAGAAGCTCTGTTGTTGAAATCTTCAGTTGCTCCTTAACTAGAGCTCTCTTCACACATGGCCCTGCTCCATCATGTTCCCCTTTTCCATGGCTGGACTCAAAAAAACTCCAAATATGAGGCACCCCTCTCTCTACGTGCATCCTACACAACCAATAAAACATGCGAGCATTCTTGAATTGACCTGTACAGTTATCAGACCAAATGATATGTCTATCCATAGCAATTGCATGCTCATGTAAGAAATCAAAAAAATTCTCAAAACAATGTTGCACAAACTCGTGAGAGTGAGATCTATCATCACTCATATAAAAATGATACTCTCTAATAATATTTCGATTATCTTTCGCAGTATCAGGGGCATGTCTATATGTTATGTGAACAAAAATTGGAATCTGAATGGAGTTGTAATACTGAGATTGTGTCTCATTTTGAGGTTGCAATGTGTAGTTATTAGCAAAATCAACAACTGATATAATAGTGCCAATGGGAAAAGTCTCCTTACATGGTCTAAATTGTTGATCCAACCATTGAGACCTGTGACTATGTCTTGCATACTTGTAAAAAATATTTGCCTTGAAATCTAAAATAAAATTAGCCGCGCTGATATCTTTTTCAACCAATTCACATCTAGAGCTCTCACTCCCACTCTTCAATGTGTATTTCACCGTTTCATATACCTTTTTTTTTAGTATTGTCTTTCCAAGATCTTGTTCGTACCCCTCATGGAAACATGTGTCAAACTTTGATAAGCCACCACATTCTAAACACTTCTCATTTAAGCAAGCATTTCTATAAAAGGAACAACCGTCAACTCTATGACATAAGAGTTGATCTAGCAAGTCTCTTGATGATTTTGAAAGTCCACTAGCCCCACAATCCTCCAACATTTCTTTACTATGCAAAGTAGAACAGATGGAGCATAATAGTTCATGGTGCATAGAAAACTCAACATGATATTTGCAACAACATGTATTTCAAATTTTGAGTGGCACACAATAAAATGGCTTCAAAGATTCAAAAGCCCTTTGTGATATATGAAGACTTGGATGACTCTCTCTAAATTGTTTGAACAACATAGTTTGACTTACTTCTAAATGGTGTTTAGGATGTGGCATGTGATCTTTGATGCCAATTCTCAACTTTAAGACGTCTTTAGCATTGGGTGATACTCATGAGTTAGAGTGCCAAAATTGTGTAATTTCTTCCTTCACATCGTCGGATAGCTTCTTATCAAAATGTGGAAGTCTCCCACCAAATGCCCATGTTTCATTTTGAAGAGGATCATCAATTTTCTCTTGTCGACTAAGTGCTCTTCTCAAAGTAATACAATTTAGATTCAAATCAATACAAGTTTGTCTCATATATCTACCCTTTCTCAAATGATGACTTACCAAAGAGGTTGTAATGACCCTTCGAGCAGCTCTATTATCCTTCTCTCTGCTATTTTTTTTAATGCTATTGAGAGCACTGAAAAGATTATTCACGATAATGGCATTTCTTTGCAACTTTTTATTGACACGAATCTTCAATTTGTAAAGCATAGGTCTCATCTTTTGCATCTTTAATAAGTGCATGAAAAGTTGACATTGCTCTACCACTGTCTTGTTGCCGAAAAACATCTAATATAGTCTTGAAGCCCATAACCGAATGGTTCTTTCTGATTTTTTTCCTTCCAAACTAGCAATAATCATTTCATCAATTTCAATTATCCATTTTGGTGTTTTAGAACCTTCATGCCGATTATAATTAGGAGATATGTAAAGTTCTTGTGCATTAGGTTCCTGTGCATTGTCATCTTCGACATGGTCAATTATGCAATTTGGATTATGACTTGGTGGCATTTCATCTTCAAAATTTTCATCCTCCAAATTTTCAATTTTGGCATTATTGTTTTCAATAGGTACATTTTCATTCCCCAATTGTACATATTCATTATCTGATTCTATGATTTCACCTTTGATTAATTCATCGTCAACTTGACTGATATTTGGCATACCTTGTCTTTTTCTTCGGTGTTCCATTTTGTCCCTTTCTCTATATGTCGCAATGTCTTCATTGGATATCTTCCTTTTGCATTTATCCTTTTGACAACTGCTGCTCCCCATTCAGATGACAAATTCGAACACCTAAGGTTATATTTTCGAAAAAAATTTGATTAGTTGGGCCCCAAAATGCAACATTTTACACAACCCCTAAAAAAAAAGTGGAAAAGTGATGTTGTCGGGTCTGCAGGGACAAGGAATTATTGAAAACTGGTACCAGTAAAATCAGATATCCGATTTGAAAGCGGATATCCGATATTGTAAAGTGAATTTTTGGAGAGAAAACTTGCTATAATTTCCCTCTTTTTCCATAATCATATTAATATTATCATAATCAAAACTTGCTATAATTTTTCAACTTTGGTTTATTACTAAGCTAATAGTATAGTAGTATTAATAGTATAATAGTATTAATATAAAGTATCAATAGTATTAATATATAATAGTATTAATATATAGTAATATTAATATATAGTATTAATATAGCTAAAGTATCAATATTATTATACCCATAATAGTATTAATATTATTACTATAGATATAATAGTGTAAATATTTAGTGTTTATTTATATTACTATTATTATTATGCTACAATATAGTATTAATATATATATTATTATTATAGCTATAATAGTATTATTATTATTATAGCTATAATAGTATTATTATTATTACTATAGATATCATAATATTAATATTTAATGTTTATTTATATTATCATAAAATAGTATAAATACTATATATATATCTTTTCATTTTTTAACCCATATACATACGAACGATTTGAATATGTCCGTAGAGGTCCTAGGACCCCTAAGAACATGTGTCATCGTTTAATGGGTTAAAGAGGGTCGTAGGTCACCCTATGACCTTCTTTGACCCATATGGCCCATTCGAATATGTCCCTAGGACCCTTAGGAACATACGTCATCGTTTAATGGGTCAAAGGGGGTCATAGGGCACCCCATGACCCCCTTTGACCCATATGAATGATTTGAATATGTCCTTAGGGGTCCTAGGACCCCTAAAGACATATGTCATCATTTAATGAGTCAAAAGGTGTCATAGGTCACCTTATGAGCCCCTTTGACCCATATGAACGATTTGAATATGTCCCTACGGGTTAAAGGACCCCTAGAGACATATGTTATTGTTTAATGGGTCAAAAGAGGTCATAGGTCACCCTATGACACCCTTTGACCCATATGACCCATTCAAATATGTTCTTAGGGGTCTGAGAACCCCTAGCGACATATGTCATCGTTTAATGGGTCAAAAGGTGTCATAGGTCACCCTATGAATTCTTTTGATCCATATGAACGATTCGAATATGTCCCTAGGGGTTATAGGACCCCTAGAGACATATGTCGTCATTTAATGGATCAAAGGGGGTCATAGGTCACCCTATGACCCCCTTTGACCCATATGATCCATTCAAATATGTTCCTAAAGGTTCGAGGACCCCTAGCAACATATGTTGTTATTTAATGGGTCAAAGACGGTCATAGGTCACCCTCTGAACCCCTTTGACCCATATGAACAATTCAAATATGTCCTTAGGGGTTCTAGGACCCCTAGCGACATATGTCATCGTTTAATGGGTCAAAGGGGGTCATAGGTCACCCTATGACCTCTTTTGACCAATATGACCCATTCAAATATGTCCCTAGGGGTTCTAGGAACCCTAAAGACATATGTCGTCGTTTAATGGGTCAAAAGGGGTCATAGGTCACCCTATGACCCCCTTTGACCCATATGACCCATTTAAATATGTTCCTAGGGGTCTGAGGACCTCTAGCGACATATGTTGTCGTTTAATGGGTCAAAGGGGGTCATACATCACCCTATGACCCCCTTTGACCCATATGAACGATTTGAATATGTTCTTAGGGGTCCCAGGACCCCTAGCGACATATGTCATCATTTAATGGGTCAAAGGGTGTCATAGGTCACCCTATGACCCCCTTTGACCCATATGAATGATTTGAATATGTCCCTAGGGGTTATAGAACCCCTAGAGACATATGTTGTCATTTAATGGGTCAAAGGGGGTCATAAGTCACCCTATGACCCCCTTTGACCCTAGGGGTCTTAGGACCGCTAGAGACATATTCAAATCGTTTAGATGGGTCAAAGGGGTATGTCATCATTTAATGGGTCAAAGGGGGTCATAGGTCACCCTATGACCCCCTTTGACCCATATGAACGATTTGAATATCTCCCTAGGGGTTATAGGACCCCTAGAGACATATGTTGTATTTAATTGGTCAATGGCGGTCATAGGTCACCCTATGACCCCCTTTGACCCATATGACCCATTTGAATATATTCCTAGGGGTCCGAGGACCCCTAGCGACATATGTCATCATTTAATGGGTCAAATAGAGTCAGGTCACCTTATGACCCCCTTTGACCCATATTACCCATTCGAATACGTCTCTAGGGATCCTAGAACTCCTAGGGACATATGTTGCCATTTAATGGGTCAAAAGGGGTCATAGTTCACCTTATGACCCCCTTTGACCCATATGACCCATTCGAATATGTTCTTAGGGGTCCGAGGACCTCTAGCGACATATGTCATCATTTAATGGGTCAAAGGGGGTCATAGGTCACCCTATCACCCCCTTTGACCCATATGAACGATTTGAATATGTCCTTGGGGGTCCTAGGACCCCTAGGGACATATGTCGTCATTTAATGGGTCAAGGAGTGTCATAGGTCACCCTATGACCCCCTTTGACTCATATGAACGATTTGAATATGTCCCTAGGGGTTATAGGACCCTTAGAGACATATGTCGTCGTTTAATGGGTCAAAAGGGGTCATAGGTCACCCTATGACCCCCTTTGACCCACATGAATGATTCAAATATTTTCCTAGGGTTCTTAGGACCCCTAGGGACATATTCGAATCGATCAGTCGGGTCAAAGGGGTATATCATCGTTTAATGGGTCAAAGGGGGTCATAGGTCACCCTATGACCCCCTTTGACCCATATGATCGATTTCAATATGTTTTTAGGGATTATAGGACCTATGACCCCCTTTGACCCATATGAACGATTTTAATATGTTTTTAGGGGTTATAGGACTCCTAGAGACATATGTCGTTATTTAATGGGTCAACGGGGGTCATAGGTCACCCTATGACCCCCTTTGACCCATATGACCCATTCGAATATGTTCCTAGGGGTCCGAGGACCCCTAGCGACATATGTCATCATTTAATGGGTCAAAGAGAGTCAGGTAACCCTATGACCCCCTTTGACTCATATTACCCATTCGAATATGTCTCTAGGGGTCTTAGAACTCCTATGGATATATGTCATCGTTTAATGGGTCAAAGGGGGTCATAGTTCACCCTATGACCCCCTTTGACCCATATGATCCATTCGAATATGTTCTTAGGGGTCCGAGGACCTCTAGCGAGATATGTCGTTGTTTAATGGGTCAAAGGGTGACCTATGACCCCTTTTGACGCATATGAATGATTCGAATATGTCCTCAGGGGTCCTAGGACCCCTAGAGACATATGTCATCATTTAATGGGTCAAAGGGTGTCATAGGTCACCTTGTGACCCCCTTTCACTCATATGAACAATTTGAATATGTCTCTAAGGGCTATAGGACCCCTAGAGACATATGTCATCATTTAATGGGTCAAAGGGGGTCATAGGTCACCCTTTGACCCCCTTTGACCCATATGAATGATTTGAATATTTTCCTAAGGGTCTTAGGACCATTAGGGACATATTCGAATCGTTCACATGGGTCAAAGAGGTATGTCATCGTTTAATGGGTCAAAGGGGGTCATAGGTCACCGTATGACTCCCTTTGACCCATATGAACAATTTGAATATGTCCTTAGAGGTTATAGGACCCCTAGAGACATATGTCATCGTTTAATGGGTCAACGGAGGTTATAGGTCACCCTATTACCTCTTTTGACCCATTTGACCAATTCGAATATGTTCTTTGGGGTCCGAGGACCCCTAGCGACATATGTCATCGTCTAATGGGTCAAAGAGAGTTAGGTCACCCTATGACCCACTTTGACCCATATTACCCATTCAAATGTCTCTAGGCATCTTAGAACCCTTAGAGATATATGTTGTCATTTAATGGGTCAAAGGGGGTCATAGTTCACCCTATGACCCATTTGAATATGTTCCTAAGGGTCTGAGGACCCTTAGCGACATATGTTGTCATTTAATGGGTCAAAGAGGGTCATAGGTCACTCTATGACCCCCTTTGACCCATATTACCCATTCAAATATGTCTCTAGGGGTTCTAGGACCCCTAGAGACATATTTTGTCGTTTAATGGGTCAAATCGAGTCATAGGTCACCCTATGACCCCCTTTGACCCATATTACCCATTTGAATATGTTCCTAGGGGTCTGAGGACCTCTAGCGACATATGTCATCATTTAATAGGTCAAAGGCGGTCATAGGTCACCCTATGACCCCCTTTGGCCCATATGACCCATTCGAATATGTTCCTAGGGGTCTGAGGACCCCTAGCGACATATGTTATCATTTAATGGGTCAAAGAGGGTCACAGATCACCTTATGACCCCCTTTGACCCATATGAACAATTTGAATATGTTCTAAGGGGTTCTAGGACCCTTACAGACATATGTCATCGTTTAATGGGTCAAAGGGGTCATAGGTCACCCTATGACCCCCTTTGACCCATATGAATGATTCAAATATGTCCTTATGGGTCCTAGGACCCCTAAAGACATATGGCGTCGTTTAATGGGTGAAAGGGTGTCATAAGGCACCCTATGATCCCCTTTGACTCATATGAACGATTCGAATATGTCAATATGTCCCTACGGGTCTTAGGACCCCTAGGGACAAATGTCATCATTTAATGGGTCAAAGGGGGTCATAGGCTAACCTATGACCGCCTTTGACCCATATGGCCCATTCGACTATGTCCCTAGGACCCTTAGGGACATATGTCATCGTTTAATAGGTCAAAGGGGGTCATAAGGCACCAAATGATCCCCTTTGACCCATATGAAGGATTCGAATATGTCCTTAGGGGTCCCAGGACCCCTAAGGACATATGTCATCGTTTAATGGGTCAAAAGGCATCATAGCTCACCCTATGACCCCCTTTGATCTATATGAATGATTCAAATATTTCCCTAGGGGTCTTAGGATCCCTGGACATATTTGAATCGTTCAGATGGGTCAAATGGGTATGTCATCGTTTAATGGGTCAAAGGGGGTCATAGGTCACCCTATGACCCCCTTTGACCCATATGAACGATTTGAATATGTCCCTATGGGTTATAGGACCTCTAGAGACATATGTCTTCATTTAATGGTTCAACGGGAGTCATAGGTCACCCTATGACCCCCTTTGATCCATATGACCCCTTTGAATATGTTCCTAGGGGTCCGAGGACCCCTAGCGACATATGTTATCGTTTAATGAGTCAAAGAGAGTCAGGTCATCCTATGACCGCCTTTGACCCATATTACCCATTCGAATATGTCTCTAAGGGTCTTAGAACTCCTAGAGACATATGTCATCGTTTAATGAGTCAAAGGGGGTCATAGTTTACCCTATGACCCCGTTTGACCCATATGACCCATTCGAATATGTTCCTAGGGGTCCTAGGACCTCTAGTGACATATGTTGTCGTTTAATGGGTGAAAGAGAGTCATAGGTCACCCTATGACCCCTCGTTAACCCATATTACCCATTCGAATATGTCCCTAGGGGTTCTAGGACCTCTAACAACATATGTTGTTGTTTAATGGGTCAAATAGAGTCATAGGTCAGCCTATGACCCCGTTTGACCCATATTACCTATTCGAATATGATCCTAGAGATTCAAGGACCTCTAACGACATATATCATCATTTAATTGGTCAAACGGGGTCATAGGTCACCCTATGACCCCCTTTGACCCATATGACCCATTCGAATATGTTCATAGGAGTCCGAGGACCTCTAGCAACATATTTCATCATTTAATGGGTCAAATAGAGTCAAGTCACCCTATGACCCGCTTTGACCCATATCACCCATTCGAATACGTCTCTAGGGGTCTCAGAACCGCTAGGAACATATGTCGTCATTTAATGAGTCAAAGGTGGCCATAGTTCACCTTATGACCCATTTTGACCCATATGACCTATTCGAATATGTTCCTAAGAGTCCGAGGACCCCTAGCGAAATATGTTGTCGTTTAATGGGTCAAAGAGGGTCATAGGGTGACCTATGACCCCCTTTGACCCATATTACCCATTCAAATATGTCCCTAGGGGTTCTAGGACCCCTAAAGACATATGTTGTCATTTAATGTGTCAAATAGAGTCATAGATCAGCCTATGACCCCCTTTGACCCATATTACCCATTTGAATATGTTCCTAGGGGTCCGCGGACCTCTAGCAACATGTCATTATTTAATGGGTCAAAGGGGGTCATAGGGTGACCTATGACCTCTTTTGACTTATATGACCCATTCGAATATGTTCCTAGGGGTCCGAGGACCTCTAGCGACATATTTTATCATTTAATGGGTCAAAGGGGGTCATAGGTCACCCTATGACCTCCTTTGACGCATATGACCCATTCGAATATGTTCTTAGGGGTCCGACAACCCTTAGTCACATATCTCATCATTTAATAGGTCAAAGGGTGTCATAAGGCACCCTATGACTCCCTTTGACCCATGTGAATGATTCGAATATGTCCCTAGGGGTTATAGGACCCCTAGAGACATATGTCATCATTTAATGGGTCAAAGGGGGTCATAGGTCACCCTATGACCCCCTTTGACCCATAAGAACAATTCGAATATGTTCCTAGGGGTTTTAGGACCCCTAGCGACATATGTCATAATTTAATGGGTCAAAGGGGGTCATAGGTCACCTTATGACCCCTTTTGACCCATATAACCCATTCGAATATGTGCCTAAGAGTCTGAGGACGCCTAGTGACATATGTTGTCATTTTATGAGTCAAAGAGGGTCACAGGTCACCCTATGACCCTTTTTGACCCATATGAACAATTTGAATATGTCTCTAGGGGTTCTACGAGCCCTAAAGACATATGTCATCGTTTAATGGGTTAAAAGGCATCATAGGTCACCCTATGACCCCCTTTGACCCATATGAACGATTCAAATATGTCTCTGAGGGTCCTTGGACCCCTAGGGACATATGTCATCTTTTAATGGGTCAAAGGGTGTCATAGGTCACCATATGACCCCCTTTGACCCATATGAATGATTTGAATATGTCCCTAGGGATTATAGGACCCTTAGAGACATATGTCATCGTTTAATGGGTCACCTATGAACCCCTTTGACCCATATGAACAATTCGAATATGTCCCTAGGGGTTCTAGGACCCCTAGAGACATATGTTGTCGTTTAATGGGTCAAAAGGGGTCATAGGTCACCCTATGACCCCCTTTGACCCATATGAACGATTTGAATATGTCCCTAGGGGTTATAGGACCCCTAGAGACATATGTCGTTGTTTAATGTGTCAAAGGGGGTCATAGGTCATCCTATGACCCCTTTTGACCCATATGAACAATTTGAATATGTCCCTAAGGGTTCTAGGACCCCTAGAGACATATGTCATCGTTTAATGGGTCAAAGGGGGTCATAGGTCACCCTATGACCCCCTTTGACCCATATTACCCCTTTAAATATGACCTTAGGGGTCTTAGAACCCCTAGGGACATATGTCATCGTTTAATGGGTCAAAGGGGGTCATAAGTCACCCTATGACCCCCTTTGACCCATATAAATGATTCAAATATGTCCTTATGGCTCTTAGGACCCCTAGAGACATATGTCATCGTTTAATAGGTGAAAGGGTGTCATAAGGCACCCTATGATCCCCTTTGACCCATATGAATGATTCAAATAATTCCCTAGGGGTCTTAGGATCCCTAGGGACATATGTCATCATTTAATGGGTCAAAGGGGGTCATAGGGTGACCTATGATGCCCTTTGACCCATATGGCCCATTCGAATATGTCTCTAGGACCCTTAGGGACATATGTCATCATTTAATGTGTCAAAGGGGGTCATAGGGCACCCAATGACCCCCTTTGACCCATATGAATGATTCGAATATGTCCTTAGGGGTCCCAGGACCCTTAAGGACATATGTCATCATTTAATGGGTCAAAGGGCATCATAGGTCACCCTATGACCCCCTTTGATCCATATGAATGATTCGATTATTTTTCTAGGGGTCCTAAGACCCTTAGGGACATATTCAAATTGTTCAGATAAGTCAAAGGGCTATGTCGTCATTTAATGGGTCAAAACGGGTTATAGGTCACCCTATGACCCCCTTTAACCCATATGAACGATTGGAATATGTCCCTAGGGGTCCTAAGACCCTTAGGAAAATATTCAAATCATTCATATGGGTCAAAGGGGGTCATAGGGTGACCTATGAGGCTCGCTGACCCATTTAAATGATAACATATGTCCTTAGGGGTCCTATATTACCCATATTATCCATTCGAATATGTCCCTTGGGGTCTTAGGACCCCTAGGACATATATCGTCATTTAATCGATCAAAAGTGATCATAGGTCACCTTATGACCCCCTTTGACCCATATTAACCATTGTAATATGTCCCTAAGGCTCTTAGGACCCCTAAGGACATATGTCATCATTTAATGTGTCAAAGGGGGTCAATGGTTGACCTATGACCCCCTTTGACCCATATCAACAATTCAAATATGTCCCTTGTGGTCCTAAGACCCCTAGGGACATATGTCATCATTTAATGGGTCAAAGGGGGTCATAGGTCACCCTATGACCCCCTTTGACCCATATGAACGATTTGAATATGTCCCTAGGGGTCCTAGGACCCCTAGGGACGTATGTCATCATTTAATGGGTCAAGGGGTGTCATAGGTCACCCTATGACCCCCTTTGACCTATATGAACAATTCGAATATGTCCCTAGGGGTTATAGGACCCCTAGAGACATATGTCATCGTTTAATGAGTCAAAGGGGGTCATAGGTCACCCTATGACCTCGTTTGACCCATGTGAACAATTTGAATATGTCCCTAGGGGTGCTAGGACCCCTAGAGACATATGTCATCATTTAATGCATCAAAGGGGGTCATAGGTCACCTATGACCCCCCTAACCCATATGAATGATTTGAATATGTCTCTAGGGGTCCTAAGACCCCTAGCGACATATTTGAATCGTTCATATGGGTCAAAACCCCCTTTGACCCATATGAACCATTTGAATATGTTCCTAGGGGTCTGAGGACCCTTATCGACATATGTTGTCATTTAATGGATCAAAGAGGGTCATTGGTCACCCTATGACCCCCTTTGACCCATATTACCCATTCGAATATGTTCCTAGGGGTTCTAGAACCCCTAGAGACATATGTTGTCGTTTAATTGGTCAAAGCGAGTCATAGGTCACCCTATGACCTCCTTTGACTCATATTACCCATTTGAATATGTCCCTAGGAGTTCTAAAACCCTTAGGGACATATGTCGTCATTTAATGGGTCAAAGGGACCTATGACCCCCTTTGACCCATATTACCAATTCGAATATGTCCCTAGGGGTCCTAAGACCCTTAAAGACATATGTCATCGTTTAATGGGTCAAAGGGGGTCATAGGTCACCCTATGACTCCCTTTGACCCATATGAATGATTCAAATATGTCCCTCGGGGTCTTAGGACCCGTAGGGACATATATCGTCATTTAATCGATCAAAAGGGGTCATAGGTCATCTTATGACCCCCTTTGACCCATATTAACCATTGTAATATGTCCCTATGGCTCTTAGGACCCCTAAGGACATATGTCATCATTTAATGCGTCAAAGGGGATCAATGGTTGACCTATGACCCCCTTTGACTCATATATATTAATAATATACCTATCTATTAATAACATACATATTAATATAATTATATATATATATATATATATATTACATTATTATATTTAATAAAAATATTATGTTATTATATATAGATTAATAACATATATATGTATTACTTTATTATATTTAGTGAAAATATTATGGTATATATATATATATTAATAACATACATATTAATATAATAATATATATAACACATATTATATATTTATATTTAATATATTACGTTATTATATATATATATAATATTATTATACATATTAATATAATAATATATAATACATATTATATTTAATCAAAATATTACGTTATTATATATATATTAATAACATACATATTAATATAATAATATATAATACGTATTTTATATATATATAATTTACATTATTATATTTAGTAAAAATAATAATAATATAAATTATATTTATAGATTGTAATAAGATTAACATAATATATTAGTATATATTGTTAGATTATATCTTATATCTTTACATTACGTTACTATATATATATAACATATTAAAATACATCTTTACATAGTAATATAAGTGAAATAATTTAGAAATAATAAGTTGTGATGTTTAAACCTAATTTTTCCTCCAAAATGGGTTGAGATTTTAAATTTGCCCACCTAACATATCGGATATCTGATTTTGAATCGGATATCCGATTTATGATCAGATATTCGATTTAAAATCAGATATCCGATTAGGCTTGGTAAATACCAAGCCTACCTGGTCAACCCAAAAGACGTGTTTGAAGAGGGTTTTTGTGATACTCAGACTTCGGGTAGCCGTCTGACAATGTTTTTTTAATCAAAATTGAATAAAATGAAAAGGGTTTTTTAATATCGATCTCTAGATTCCATAAATATAATTTCTGTCAAATTCTGAGTTCGATAAGTATTTATTAGTTAATTATCAATGAAGATAATTGTAAAGTGTTGATTGACATACTGATTGAAAAATAGCTATAACTTTCAAACGGTATAACATTTTTTAAATCTAAAAGTTGCGTCACATTCTATACTTCGGCTAGTATAAGAAAAAAAAAAAAAAATTAAATTTGGTAAAATTTTCTATTAGTTAGGGTGGTCAGACACGGGACTTTTTTTTTTCCAAAAAAGTTTTGGTAGAAATTTCATAGTTAATTATTTATTTGGAATAAAAATACCGAAAAATATGCGTCACATCTGGGCATGAGTCTACTTTTCATATCTATAATTATATTAAAAATATATTATGATTTTATTTTGATTAAGGTGGTTAGACATACACCCACTTTTTATTTTTTCCTTGAAATTTTCTTAGTACTGCATTAAAATTCAAACTTTTGACCAATTAATTATTTTTTTCTCCTGATAAGGCCTGGTAGTTTAGAAACTAAATTCAATTTCTTACAGATTATTTTCTTACAACTTTTTGATATAAATTCCATAACCACTTCAAAATTATGTGTCAAGTTGAGATAAACCTGATTTGCTGATTTTTCACTGCCACTTAAGGCCATAGTTTGGTACACCATGATCCTGCACATACCCATAGCTAAAAATACTAATAAGGAAAATGTATAGCAGCATATCAAAATTGTAGTCAGGCCTTCTATACTTGATAATGATGTTAACTGATAAGTGTTTGATAGTGATGAGCAAATTTTGAATTTCTTTCTTGAAGAAGATGTGTTTTCAACATTCAATTAGCATAAGCTAGAGCAACAATATGGTGATCAAATTATACAACTAAAGTCCAATAAACTACCTAAGGGATTGGTTACCCTTGAATCTATCTTCAATGCTGATGATTAGGCCAGAAAGAACAAAACCAGCTTATTGGTCCAACAAGATCATTATGAAGACCTTGAGATTGCTAAGAGAAAAAACTTAAGGTTCAGAAAGGTAATTTTTGCAAAAGAAAAATATTCTTATGTTCAAATTTTTCAAGAATTTAATGATATTTTTCATGGGAGTATGCATATCTTAAGGGTGTTGATCAACAACTTGCCCAAAACACCATTGATTTAGAGCCAAACTTTAAGCCTATAAGGAAAAAGAAAAGACCAGTCAACCCAAAACTTGAACCTTTAATGCAAAATGAAGTATTCAAGCTTATTGAGAGTGGTATAATTTTTCCTATCAAACATACTAGTTGGGTATCAAACCTTGTTCCTGTTAGGAAAAAGAGTGGGGAACTACAGTTGTGTGTTGATTTCAGAGACCTCAAAAGAGCATCATTAAAGGATCATCACCCTTTACCATCCATGGAAAAAATACTCCAATGTGTTTTTGGTTTAGAGTGTTTCTCACTTCTTGATGGTTATTCAAGATGTAACTAAGTTTTGGTTAAAGAGGAAGATCAATTTAAGACTGCATTTACCACGAAGTGGGGTACAATGGCATACAAAAGGATGCCTTTTGGTTTCTGTAGTGTAGGAGCAACCTTCTAAAAAGATATGGACATGGATTTTCATAATCTAATGTACAAATTCATGTTGGTTTATCTTGATGATATCACAATTTATTCAAAAAATACTATAGATCATATTAGTCATCTTACACAAATTTTTCAGAGATGTAGAGAGTACCTAAGAAATGTGTATTTTATGTGCATGAAGGTGAGTTATTGGGCTATGTGGTGTCTAAGAAAAGTATAATAGTAGATTGAGAATGAGTTGTAGCTATCTTAGAGCTTCCCTTACCTCATCATAAGAAAGGGCTACAAATTTTCTTAGGGGGAATAAATTTTGTTAGATGCTTACTACCTGATATAGTTACCCTTTTAAAGCCATTAATAGTGATGTTGAAGAAATATGTAGTTTTTAGCTAGACTAAGGAAGGAAAGAGTTGTTTTCAAGAGATCAAAGAGGCCTTAGCATTAGCCCCGACATTGGTAAATCCTAACTTTAAGAAGGATTTCATTTTATATGCTTATGGCAGCTATGATGTCATTTTTGCAATTTCAGTGTAGTAGAATGATGAAGGCTTTGAATAGCATATTGCCTTCTTTGGTAAAGGCCTTGAGGATCATGACCAAAGATACAACTTTTTTCTGAAGCATGTATTGGCTGTTGTAAAGAGCTTGAAGAAATTCGAGCATATGTTGTCTCATAACATAATACATATTGTGGCAGCCCATCCTAGCATCAAAGAGTTCTTACTAAGTAAAGATTTGAATGAAAAGACGGTTAGGTGGATTACTAAGGTGATGGAGTATGACATGGATATCCAAATTACTAAACTTGTTAGAGAAAAAGGGTCTTTGTGAGTAGATTGTTGATGTAACTATTACAGAAGACAAGGATATAGTAGAAACAATTCTAGTTATCCATGGAACAATTGCAAATGATCAATCAACAAGTTGGTTAAAAGAAATAACTCACTTTCTTCAAAAAAGAAAGTGTCCCCCTAATCCTAAAAAAGCTAAGAGAAGGTATTTTAGGTTGCAATCTATTCCTTATGTATTACTTGGTGATATTCTATTCAGGAAGGATCACGATGGTATGCTATTAAGATGTGTAGATAATTATCAATTTGATAAAATCTTGTTTGATTTCCATGATGGACCTTCAGGAGGTCACTATTCACTTAAAACAAAAGCATTTAAAATTATGAGGGCTAGTTATTATTGGCCAAGTTTTTTTAAGGATGCCCATGCTTGGGTAAGAAAATGTGTTAAATGTGCTAGTATCACTAGAAAAAAAAAACTACCAGCTTTACCATTACAACCCATTCAGGTATAACAACCCTTTATGAAGTGGGGAATAGATTTTATTGGAGCAATTAATCCACCATCAAGTGCAAGGAACAAGTGGATCCTAGCTATGATAGATTATTTTACCTATTGGATGGAAGCAATAGCCTTAAAGGAGGCTAATGAATCAGTTGTCCTTGTTTTTTATGAAGATATTGTTTGTAGATTTGAGGTACTTGATTCCATTATATCAGAAAATGCCCTTGCATTTATAGGGTTGAGAGTAAGTAATTGGGCAATAAAAAATGGTATTTACCTTAACACTTCTTACAATTACTATCCTCAAGGAAATGTATTGGCAAAATCCACCAATAAAAACCTGATAAGGATCATTAAAGAACCTTGTAGAACAATTAGCAAGACTAGCATTCAAAATTGAAAACTGCATTATGGGCTGATAGGATTACCCCTAAAAGGGTGATTTGGAATTCCCCTTACGTGCTAGTATATGGGAGAGAAACATGGCTACCAATATCTACTGAGCTTCCAACATTAGATCTTGCTAGCCAGTTGGTCTTATTTGAACCAGGTGATCCTATAATAGTAAGATATGCCCAACTTTTGGAGTTGGAAGAAATAAAAAATAAAGCAATGCAAACTATGGAGTATCGATAGTTGTAAACTTAGAGAGTCTATGATAAGAAGGAAAAGTCAAGAGCCTTCAAAGTTGGAGATCTAGTACTCAAGTGGGACAAGCTCAAGAGTAGGCTAGGTAAACATTCCAAATTTGATGCTTTCTCATCAAGTGGTTCATTCATCATCATAGAGTGCAAAGAAAAGAATGCATTTCAGCTTTCAACAATGAATGGAGATGTTCTACTTATCTTGGTAAATGGGATACACCCCAAACCTTGCTTTTAGGTATGATATATCGGTCTCATCTTGTATATAATAGTTTAGTTGTTTGGTTTTCCCTAAGTGTTCTTTGAGTGCAAGCTTTCTTTAGTTTTGAGTGTTTCATGTTTTCAATAAAGAGTTTCCAAGTTTTTGAAAAGCTAGGCAAAGAAAAGTAATGTTGCATGCATGTAGATACCATAACCACATACCCATGCCTACATTTATGCACATGCAATAATATCCTCAAATTTGATACTCACTATAAAATGTATATACAAGTCCAAATGCATACATCTAAACATGAATACCTAGTTATATCACCTACACACACCCAACAACACTCTAGTTTGCATATCTACATTGTGTTTTGTGTTTCAGCTATGTGAAAATATGCAATAATTCCTTTCAGCTCAGTATCATGAACATAACCCATAATGATAAAGAATTCCTTCCTCATCATTACAAGTAATGTAGATCACAATGAATTCAATGAAACAATTGCTCATGCCCGTATACCTGAGTTGACTCTATGGCCCAATGGACTATGTAAGGCTACTGGTTTTGATGTCTAGCAGGTAAACATATAGAAGATGTTGCCAAAAATGTTACTAAACTTTTGCACATGTGTAAAATTTAAGCAGTAAAGATAAAAGTGTATAATCTTGTTCATTTCATACAAGAATGTCCTTTTTTCATCAATAAAAAAAAATAGATACATTTGATGTTTGCAAGTGATGAAATGAGATATAGTGTTGAAAATGTCTCTCACACATTTAACTGTGAGAGTAGCCCCTAAATGGTTGCTACGAGTTTTGAATTTCTCAAAATAAATAACATGATAGAATTAAAGGAGAAAGAAAAGGTTCATGGGCATCAGTCATTGCCTGTAATGACTAGTTAGGTTGTGTCTTCTCATTCCTACTTGATTGTTGTTCTACATCATGTTCTCTCCAAGCTTCCAAATCCTGCATGATGAAAGAGAAAATGTTAGATCCAATGGATCTAAGCAATGTTGATGTCTCATCTTTCCATCACTTTCCAATTCCTAAGATGCTATGCACTTTCATGAAATAAGAATGCATACCAACAGTAAAGGAAGCAAGCAAACATATCAAAAATCTTTATTTCTAATGTGTTTGTTTACTATGCAGTGTTCTGTTAATAATAGATATGTGGATATAATAGTAGGCTCCCACAAGGGTTATTGAGCCTATCATACTCTTGAGAAATGGGACAAACATGAAGCTACTCAATTTCAAGCCTCAACATATACACAATAGAGAAGATAACATTCAAAAATAACAAAGAAAATGTGATTTCAGCACCTTCTAAGATCAAAGCATTAAATCTAAATGGAAAGAGCATCATGGTCAATGCAGATTTGAAATAATAAATGCATTAAAATCTATGTACTGATATATGGACAAAATACAATAGCCAAATCCATGAAGTCATAGTCAAGAAAACAACAATATGGAAATTCTAAAAATGAGAACAAATGGAGGTGACTATCCCCATCAGTAAGCATGAAGTCTATGCATAAATCTTCAAATGAAAGAAATCTAGATTATGACATCATACATCTACTATTAAACTAAAAATGAAGGACTTGGGAAATCCAAGGTGATGGAAATATAAACTCGATCTCAACTCATAACT
Source organism: Cupressus sempervirens (assembly GCA_028749045.1). Taxonomy (NCBI): domain Eukaryota; kingdom Viridiplantae; phylum Streptophyta; class Pinopsida; order Cupressales; family Cupressaceae; genus Cupressus; species Cupressus sempervirens. Next base: position 782,301,337 of record CM053786.1, read on the forward strand.
TTTATATCAGACAATATCATGTTTTAGGGCAGAGAGTCCAAGAGCTCCTAGATTTCATGTCAACAGTGGATAAATTCTCTAGTTCATAATAAGATAAAATCAAAGATCATCATCATCATAACTGGAATTGACAGCAAATCTCAACATACAAAAAGGGCCAAATCATCACATAAAGAAGCAAAATTTTATATACAACTAGGAAAATATTATTGTTGGTTACAATTATGTCTTCTTGGAAGGAAATTTTTTGCTTCTTACAAGGTTGGGTAATCACGGGATGACAAAAGGAAATACAACTATTGTAGAGCATATGAAAGTGTATAATAACAATCTATAGCTTGCAGAAAGCATACATTTGCATCTAGAAAATAAATATTCAAATCTATCTACCATAGGCTATTTTTATATTTGCGAAGATTTTTCAAAGAAGAAGTCAATAGCTCACTGAAGAGGAAGAAAATGACAAAATTCCTACACTAAAGGAAATGATGCAAGATACATAAATAGTTATACCAAAAAAGGAAGAGGAGTATCTCTAGTCGGATCTAATGAAAGTGGGAAAGGTTAAATAGTTGTTGTTTGAATCAAGTAAAGCAAAAAATTTGGAGAAAGCTACAGAAAACATGATTGTATTAGTAGCAACAAAATGAAGCACTAAAAGTGCCCATATTTTTGCATTTCCAAGCTAAAATATGTTACTATTAAGCACAAAAATACCCAAAAAATGCAAAAAAAATGCATTTGATTTATCAACAAAATCTTTTTTTTTTTAAATTCCTCTTGAAACCCTCTTCTTTTCTTCCCATGGTAGCCCAACAAACAAAATAGCAATGAAGCAAGATGAAAAGGTGCCCATAAATCTACCATGATTCCAAAAAATGCCCAGCAATATGTGATACAAAGGAGGAGTAAAAATGCACAATAATAGTTTCTATTTTCTCTCTTCCTCAAACCCTTCTCTTCTTCCAGCTAGCTAGGGCTCTTGCAAGAGCAAATGAAATGAATGAAATAAAAGAATGAAAATTCTTTTAGGGTTGGATCCCTAATGTTCACGTGAACGAGAAAGGAATTTCTCTTTGCTTATTTTCCACTTCATTAGAATCTCATTCACTTTTATAAGTTCACAAGTCCCTAATGTGAGTGGAGGGAAATGTTTTATTTTTTCAAAGTCTATGAAAGACTATATTTTTTCCCCCTCTCTTCTCCCTACTCAAGTAAGTGAGTTTAAGTCTATGCAAAAAGACCCAACTGGTAAATATTCCCACTTTATTAATGTTGTTCAACATTAATATGAAATGATATTCATAAATCATTTTTATTAATTATTGATGTAAGATAAAATATTTATTAGTTAATATAAAATAAAATATTTCTTATTGTAAATATGTTTTAATTTCCATTTGATAAATCATTAATATTGATAATAAATATATTACTATCTTAATATAATCAATTGAATAATATTAATATAGTTCATATTTATTATTGATAAATTTATTAACAATAAAAACTAAATGTTAAAGTTATTAAGTGATTTCAAAATGATTTAAATAATGTCAATGCACTTAGTATTTATTGTTATTAAGTTATTATGTTTTTTTCAAATAGAAATTTAAATATATGGAAAATAAATATCTATTTTTATTTTATATTTAATTGGTAGATATTTTTGAGTAACAAAGAGTGATAATGTGCAAAAGACAAGGGGATAGTTTCAGAGAAGTTATTTGAGGGCCATTATGAGTCTTTAATGATATATTTGACTTCAATGGGTGGCCATTATGACAAAGATAAGAAAGAATACTTGTTGGAGCATTGATATTGAGGACTTTTTGAGATATTTTGAGGGTTAAGACTGCATTTATGAAAACATTTATGATGATATTATCAGGCCATGACTTTTGGGCCATTTGTACACCCTTTGAAATCTTTTTATAGGCTCAAAAAGTGCCTTTTTGACCGAGCTTGCCCAAAGAGTGGGTGTTTTACAGTTATGATATAGTTGGTTGTGAAAAAGGTATAAGTATTGAGCTTAAGGCTCATTTGTAAGAGGTTCTAGGTTCTGATTATACAAGTAAACTTTTGTGACATATCTTTGTCCCTAGTATACTTTTGTAGAGTCTTGTAACTCAATTTGGAAATTAACTACACAGTGACTAAACATTTTAGAGTAAGTCTTTTGCAATTTTAACCTTCTTTTCTTTTTGTATCTTTGTGTTCAATGCATGCTTAATAAAAATAATCTATAAATTTTTTATTTGTCATTGTTTTGTCTCAGCCAATACCTTTTTACAGAAGTATATGTTGTTTGTAGGTCATAGTTTGTGTTCACTATATTGTTAAGTAACAATTCTATTTTCTTAACTATTATTTTCATGACTTGATTGTGAAATACTTATGCAAGCCTATATAGAAGAGAAGTTTTCACCTACAAAATACAACCTTTCAAGATTGAGACCAGTTACCTATTATTTTATCACTTTTGGTGTATCACCTTTCCATTTTTCAAGTTCTTTTCATTTTCCTTCTCTCTCATTTCCTCTCAAGTTTTACTTTTCTATCTAAAAGAGAAAATAGGTGATTACCCAATAGGAACTAGCCTGGAACCTAAAGATTCACTCCTATTTCTAGTATACCCACTACCCAAGAGTGTTTCCATGTTTCTCAAACTGATTAAGTTTTAGGATTCAGTCAAGGTGCAATTTTTAGAGATAACACAAATATCCATAAGCATGAATGAATAAAAAATAAATAATCTCATAAGTATATACATAAGTACAACTGATATAATAAAATACATTCTAAACAATCAATAAACAATACATCATCTTGTAAGATCTCATGATATAAGGTATATGATGTATTGATACATAAAATGAATAAAAATCTTAGCATAAGAATAAGAATGGCGATGTACAACTGCATTTATAAACATCCAATACTGTCAAATGGTGGGGTACCCAAATGGTAGGAAGTCACTACCTCTTGACCTCATTATCCATCTTAATATAACATCTCAAAGAATCATCCATCTCATAATTGATGCCTCATAATTACAGTAACAATTCATAAAGTCTTATAATCATGATAACAATAAACCAATATCAATAACATCCATCTCCATCTCCATCTCCATATCAATAACCATTCAAATTATAGAATAAATCATAAGATAGCATACTCCATAACTCAACCATCCAGAACATAGATTAACATAATGATAACATAAGATGACTAGGTAAATCGGACTTAACAAAAATAATGGTCATCACCTCCTTTGATTAAAAGACATAATGATCAAATCAAGAATGGTTACTTGCGCTTGCACTCCAAACTATACACAAACTATTCCAGATATAAAAATGGTTAAATCATTTTACATAGAAAATAGAAACTCGTAGCCTCTAGTGTTTAATACTAATTGGACAACTACATAACCCCCAAAACATCATTAAGAAAATACAATGAAGCCATATACTAAGAAATCACAATAATAATACAAGTTTAGGTTTTCAACTAAATTAATTTATATTGTAAGGGTTGATTTAGCTTTAAGAGTTTATGTTAAAAAATATGCACAATTTCTTATGATAGAAATGTAAGTAAATACTTAATATATATTAAATCACCATGATTAATCAATATTATAATAATATTATTTCTAATAATTTAATATTCAACTCAAAGATTAACTTTGAAGTAAATATTATTATTTTATCAATTCTGACTATAACATATTATTATATTATTGGTATTTAAATGTATAAATGTCTTAGTTAATAGTATAAAGTGTTAGATTAAATATTAGTACCAATATCATTCTTAAAGCATTACTTTAACTTCCATATAAGTTCAATATTAATATTTAATTTTCATTGATAAATAAATAAATGATCATCTAGTTAACTTCACTATAACTTCACATAAAATATAACTAAATCATAATTAAATATTTAACTACATATGCATATATGAACATCTAATAAGGTTATATTCCACCTATAGTTTTTTTTATCGGTAAATGGCCAAAACCTTTTTTATTATATTATATCATATAAATAATTAAATAATTTTCTTTTCAAACAGGCAGTAGTAGGAAGGAATGGAGAAGAAAACCTCTTGTCTTGACTAGGACTGAAGTCCTATATTGGAACATACTTAAGAGGAACATCCCCCAATTGGCATAATTTGATGTTAATCCTAATAATTCTTTATGCAACTTTTCCTATTTTATACAAGTTACCCAAATCCTTTTTAGATACTCTGGAAAGCATTCCTTTCTTTTCTTCAAGTTCCAATATTTTAATTACAATAATAAAAAAAGGAGATTTAGAGGAGTTAAGTTTCCTAATATTTTGCTGAGATTGCTGAAAATTTAGGGCACCTTCATGTCATACTGCAAAAAGACAACTTCTTTTTTGACATTAGGTGTTAGTACTTTTTACCCTTAGATAATATTATGTTACAATATCTAATCCCTTTATTAATGACATTACTTGTCTTTGGCTATATATAGTTTAATCCTCACTAAAACTAAATCAAAATTAGGTGAAAATACCTAATGAAGGGAGACAAAGCAAATTGAAAATAATGAAAAAAGCCTAGGTAATACTACAGTCCTTATTGCTTTTAATAATAGAAAAAATGATTAATCTTTTACTAAAAATAAATCCTTAAACTAATCAGAAAAAAGAAATTATATACTTATTCAATGATCTCAATCTATCAAAGAGACTATTCTAATAAACCAATAATCTCAAAGAGAATGAATGCCAAAAGTAATTTTAACATTAAATTGCTTAAACTAAAATGTGAATCTTATATTATATTCATCTTATGTATATGTACATACATATCTAGAACAAAACCAGACTGATTGTATACAAAACTATCAGCTTTGAAGGGAAGAGAACAAGAGCTGAACAAAATGATGCCCCCTAGTAGGGACTGTACCAACTATTATAGGGCCTAATGGAACTAAAACCCTAGTGTTGAAGATCATTTAAAAGAATAGATTAACAAAAAGATAAAAAAAATAGGGCATGATACTCAAACAGACCCCCACCCAAAATAAACCCACTATTAGATTTCTCCTCTAGATTTTTGTGTGACCATGATAATGTTAACCACTTCTTCTAGATCTTTTGCCCTTGATCCTAGCAAAAAGAAAAATGTCATTTTCTCCTTGTTGGATTTTTAAAAAATTGAAAACTAAATTCTAAAAGGTTGATATCATTGAAAATAACCCCTAGCTCTATATACGCATCAAAAGTATGAAGATAATGCAAGAGCCAATTCTTGTCTAGGTCTTCCATAATACCTCTCCAACAAAGCAGAAAGCTAATGTTGGCTTCCATCTTTGGCCACTCCTGATAGAACTGAACATTTTCTTGAATTACCATTTTAGCACATCTTATTGCTTTAGAAAGTTCTAGACTCTGAGGTGGATATGACATGTAGACTTTAGGAAGGAAATCCTAAGTTTTTCAACAATGTAGAGGACTGCATGCTCTAAACCCTCCAGACAAATTGTATCAAAAATATTCTAGTAAAGCCAGATAATTTTCCATTTTCCTATGTTGGCCCTTGCCAAAAACCTAATCAAGGAGCCTAAGAACATTTTTGTTAGTCCTCCAAGTGAAATTGTAGTTAATATACCCTCTTAGTAGAACTTGTCTGAATGGAAACCCTAGTCATGCTATCTATAGGGTTCAATAACATATTCCACCTCTCGGGTTTGACATTACCCCTAAATAAAATTGTTCATACCTTCATGGCATGATATAGACAGATGGTTGAATCCATTCTCACCCTAAGACACACACCTAACAAGCTCTGACAAAAATGACAGAAAAAATTGAGAGCTAAATATAAAATACTCAGCTTAGGGGCCCTAGAAAGATCTAGAAGAACATGATACCATATGTCACCTATAGATCATCATTAAAAATCATGAATTTTTCTAAGAGTAAAGTTCATAATTGCAAGGCCAGGTCTAGATTGTGATCTTACTTATTAATTTTATTTGTAATGTTGTATTCCTATGCTATGTTAGAGTCTAAAACAATCTCAAAAGTGCTTATACTTATGCAAGAAGAAATAAATCACCACATTAACCTAAGAAGCTAAGACTAAACCAAAATAAGCATAATATATAACCCAAATAGTTTTATAATTTGATGACACATGTCTAAAGTTTAAATATAAGTAGGAGTTAGGGAGTCGGGAAAAAATCAAAGATGATTACCTAAAGGCTGAGTGAAAAATTCCTCTCCTTCTACACCTTTCATTTGCTATAAGATTTTATTGTATCTTTCCTTCCCAATAAATGTGTTGCACTCTAGTTTATTCAAATTTATCATCACTGCTAATAATATTCTCTATCTTTGAGGTCATAATCTTGTTAGGAGTTTTTCTATTTCTTAGAGCATTTAGAATTATCTATAAATCCCCTTTTATAATTAGTCTCCTTATTCCCAATTGAAGGCTCAGTTATAGTCCTAATGGTTGCAATTCCTAATGGTTTGGCTCTCTTGATAATCCAATTTATAGAAGAAAAATGTATAATACATCCTATGTCTACCACATCTAGGTTTCCTCTAGATGCTCCATAAAAGTTTAATTTCATCCACCCAAATGGTGGTGGTTCCCATCTACATTCTTCCCTTGCTTTCTAGTTTTTCTTATGATAGACTAATGGAGGATCATTAGGGTTAACCCAATCATTTTTCATTAAGACATCCCATTCATTAAAGGTTCCTTCTTCTTTAGTTGATCTTCTTAAATTACTATTCATGACTTCTTTTATGCTTGCTTCTACTTTATTAAGGAGTGAGACAGTTCTAAGCTCAGTGTCACTGAATATCTATCTATTTCATTCTTTCCAAATCCCCCACATCAAAATAGATGGAGATATGTTCCATAATTTATTATAAATCTTGAAATTATTACTATCAGGCCACCCGTTTAGATGACTATCCAAGTCTCCAGCTATAAGAGAGGTCCAATTTAGCTTTTGATGAAGCCAATACTAGTATTCTTTCACATAGGGGAATTGAAATAGAAGGTGATATGGTGTTTCCTCATTTTATTTGCATAAGCTACATCTAGAGGGACCTTCAAAGCCCATCTTTCAAAATTTATACATTGTTACAATACTTTTTTTTGTGAAGTTTCCCATAAAAAGATACCTTTCTTTGGTAAGCAGGCTTGATCCCAGCATAGTTTAATAGGCATACTAATTTTTTCTCATCTTTGAGAGTTGATTATAATGTTATATCCTTCCTTTACCCTATACTACCCATCTTTTGAAGCTCTCCATATGAGTCTATCTTCTCTATCTTTATGATTGACCTTTTTCTATTTAAGAAATTGATCTAAGGTTTCTTTTTCTTCATAGGACAGGCTTGTGTCTTCTAGAGATTTCCATGACCATATATCCTCCCCATTCACCCTCGTTAAATATTTATAATTAGCTACCTATTTACCCCATAAATTTACTAAAGTGTTTTTGATATTAGGGGTAATGTTGAGACTATCTATAAGCTAGAAACCCATTAAAAAAATCTTCCTAGAATAGGGTGTCTTCCCCTTTCCCTATATCCCAAGTTACATATTTATTGATCAAGGCTCAATGCTTAATCATAAAGTTTTGTGCCTATGACCCTTTTGGTGGATTCCTTGCTCTCAATAATGAGGATGGATCTTCTACAATCAAGTATTTGTTGTATAGTATTTTTTGCCCAATTACTATCTCTCTCTTGATACATTTACCAAACTAGTTTTTCTCCTAAGGCTTCATTCTACTAATTAAAATTCTTAATACATAAACCACCTAGTTCTTTTGGTCAACAGGTCTTTTCACATTTAATTAATACAAATTTCTTTCTATCATTTGTTCCACTTCAAAAGAAATTTTTGAGTTTCCCTTCTAGTTTTTTATTGATGTTTTTGGGTAAAGGGAGACATGACATTTGATACTATGGGATAGCTAAAAGAATATCTTTAATTTTTGTCTCTCATCTAGCCTTATTTAACTACCTTCCTTTCCAACTTTTTTCTTTTTTGTCGACTCTATCCAACATGTTGCTCCAAGTATATTCCTAAATATTTGCATGGAAAGGAACCCTTCCTATATCCCATGCAATTGTAAATGAAATCTTCCATATCAAGTTGTGTGTTGAGGAAAAAAAACTGATTTCTTATCGTTCAAATGTTGTCCTAATGCTTTTGTCTAATTTTGTGGGATTTGTTTAAAGTTTTGGGCTTCTTCTATTGTACTCTCTCCTCATAATATTGTGTCATCAAATAAGTGTTGATGAGTGACATTTGCGGTTTTTTCTACTATAATAATACCTTTAATCTTACCTTCAACTTGAACTTTGAAAATGTTGAAAAAACCTTCTGGAGTACCATTTATTAAAAGTGAAATTTTTGGAGTTGAAATACATTTGAATATCATATTAACCCATTGATGAGAGAACTCATGGGATTCTAATATTTCACATAAAAATCTCTAGTCTACCATGTCATAAGTTTTTTGTATCTCTAGTTTCATGAGCATACATGCTTCCTTGTTCCTAATAGCTAAGTGAATAGTTTCATGAATGATCAAAATCTCATCTAAGATAGATCTACCTAGGACAAAACCAATTTGTTCTTCTAAAATGAGGGTGGGAAGAATGTATATTCCACCTATAGTTAACTAAAATTAGTTGTATAGATAAAATTATTATTATTATTTATTTAATTTATAATTCACATATTAAATTAATAATTTAATTATACAAAATAAATAAATAATAATAAACAATTGTTTTGTTTTAAAATATGAAATTAATAATTTAATAATAATAATAATTTTAAAATTTTAAAAAATTAATATAAATAAAATAAAAATAAGCTCGCATGCATTATTTTCACATGCTTGTTTACTTTTAAACATGCATGATTATTCTATCCATTTTTCTAACATGCATTTATTCATTTTTTATGTGTTGTTGGTAATCATTGCAAGTAATTTTGTAAAAACTAACCCCGTTGGCCCTAAGGGTAGTGAAAAATATTCCAACAATTAGAGAGATCACAACTGATCACTATCAAATTACAATCTTCATTTACATTTGATAGGGGCAGCTCCCTCATATGATGGGTGTATTTGTAATTTTATGTACTTTTAACTTGAAAGTATGTAAAAGGATGAAACATGAAACTAAATATGATGAATGAGAGAAACCCAAATGATATGCATATGAACATTTGATTGGATTCCCCAAAGGCAACAATTTGCAAAGAATTTGAGCATGAAATGTAACAATACCAAAGAATGGATAGCAAACCTTGACATACAAAAAGAAAAATTATTCCAACATGTTCACATCAAGATACCAAAAGATTAATGTTTCTCTTTGCATCAATCACATAGTCCACATTAATGTATAAAATAATCACAAATTTAACATACTTGATAAACCAAATATCATAACTTAGAAGAACATTTCAGAGATATGAACAAATACCTTCTTCATTGTCTTCTTGGGAATATACAAACTCAAAAATAATTACACATAATATGAAATTGAAATATATTAAAAATTCCCTTGTATTTCAACAGAGTTTCCCCTTTGCAAAATTCTCCCTTTTAACATTGACAAAGCCCTCAAATTATAAGCTTTAGAAGATAACTATCTAAAAGCTATCCTCTCTTCCCTTAATTGTCAGTCTTGGTCTTCTTTGAAGCTTTTGAAACTCCCAAAACTATTAGCTATCTCAATCCAATTTAAAATTTCCATATTAAAATATGGCAATGCCATAATGTTAAATAAATATAGATCATACTCCAATTCAAAGATGTCTTCATCCCACTTCATCTTTTCTAATGCTTCTAGAGTAAACTCACATCACTTATGCTTGATAAGATTGCACATTTAAAATCCTACAGCCAAGATTTATCACTATCATTGATTATTTTCATCATGACACCTCTACAATTGTAAAAATTTCAACAACCAGAAGCTCCATGCCATAGCTAAGGTTGGAGTATTTAGTTAAGTAGTTGGTGACCTACCATGACCAAGTGATTAATGTTAATACCACAGTTTGATTCTTCCATTTGGCATATGTGACAATGATTTGGTATTCCAAGATCATGACTTTAAGTATGGTATTCAGTTACTCAAAGGTACTATGTTTAATAGTTCACAATGACTTATATTACCATTATGGCATCCAAGGCTTTGTATTGGATTGTTCATCAAATAATTTATTGTTGAGTGTGCCTTATTTATCAAACACTACCTCACATGTTCATTGAGTCATCATAGATTGAGAAAGGATTCCATAGGCATGGGGATGTTGAAGCATTCCTGTCAAATAGTTGGTATGCTACACATGAATTGGTTACTCATTCTACATTGTGCATGTATATTGGTTTGGTCTATCAAAGTTTTCTTTAGCATTTTCTCATACATTTGGATTCTTTTTTCCTTCATCCTTATGCACATTTCTTTGCTCTATTGGTAGCCAGATGAATATGGATAAGTCTGTGAATAGGCACACTAATTGCAACTTGGGCCAGGTCCTTGATAGACCTGCTCATGTAGCCTTCAAAAATTTAATGTGGTTGGTTAGTTGCCCTTGGAGCCAAATGCCCACCTACCTGCTTGACCCTCATTAACTTAGTAGGTGAGTTCGAATCCAAAAATTAGCAAGAAATTTTTTTGGTGTGAAACAAAAGAAATGAATATGATTTGTTTGATTAGTTGGGGAGATAGAGATTAGAGAGCAAAAGAAAAGTGTAGAGAAAAGCACAGAGTAGAGAAGGAAGATGGTTAGTAGATCAAGTCAAAGGTTAGAGAATAGAAGGAAGGTTCAGGAAGAAGATAGTGTTTGCAACAATAGGGATCTTGATTTCCTTATTCTCTATGATTTTGTATTGTTTGGTCTTGTGAAGCAATGATAGCTCCAAGCATCTTTGTATGCAACCATTAGAGCTATAAGTTTAAGTTTAAAGTTTTATCATTTTTGAAGTTTTTATTATTTTTTGGTTGAATCCGAATGCTCCTAGCTTTTGTAATAGTTTAATCTAGTTGAATAGAAAGCAAGCAAGAAAGAAAGCATACTAATTGATCCAACTATTAGTTCATTGTTGTCTCCATTCTATTCATCATCGCATGGTATTATTGTATTTGAGAAGTTCATATTTGAAAGCTTCATTGTTATGCTCTCTGTGTTTTAATGGTGGAAATGTTCAGATAGGAAGTCTATTAATAGATCACTTAGCTTGTGTAATATGTATTGTCCTACCAAGTCCACCAACTCTCTCTATAGTTCTTACCAAGTTCACTTAGTATCTTTGTTGACCAAGTTCACTCAGCCTAAGTGTTGGACATGTGTAGAGCTCATCAAGCTCCACCTCTCTTTGGAGACTGAGCTCACTTGGCATACTCTATGTTGAGTTCCCTATCAAGATCATTCGACATACATTATATCAAGTTGCTCATTGTTGTCAAGCTCACTTGGCTCCCTTATGTGCCAAGTTAACTTGGCACCATCTCCCTGTCACTCTATCACTCAGTATTGTTTGCTGCTGAGCAAAATTTTAGGTTTTTGATTTATTTTTCACATGGTATCATACCTTTGAGGCCCCATATCTACAATGAGTTAATAATTTGTTTATTCTAGGAAATTGACATGGTAGGTGATGTAGGAAGGATATGGCAGCATCCACCATCCTTTAATAGACAAAATTATGATACTTGGGAAAAGAAGATGAAAACCATAATGGTTGCTAATGATTTATGGGAGTTTTTAATAAATGGATTCAATGATGTTATAGTCCCAACATTGTATGTTGCCCTCACAAACCCACCAAAGACTTAGTTGAAGGAGTCAAAGAGAAAGGATGTGAAGGCATTAAGTCTGATTGAGGTAGTTATCACAGAGACAATCTTTCCTAAGATTGCAGCAACAAATTATGCAAAGGAAGCATGGGATATCCTTGAGACAAACTTCAAGGGGACTGATAATGTCAGAGTAGTGAAGCTATAGATGATTAGAAGAGAATTTGAGAAACTTCAGATGAAGGACAATGAACCTATTACAAAGTTCAACTCATGAATCTCCACTTTGATAAACCAACTCAAATCAAATGGAGAAAATTATCAAGAGTAGAGGATTTTTGAAAAGATATTGAGGAATTTACCTCAAAAATATGACAACCTTGTGATGAAGATTGAAGAAGAAAAGGACCTCACCACATTGACCATGGATTGATGAGAACTCTTCAAACCCATGAGCACTGGCTTAACAAATCAGAAATGACTTCCCAAGAATAGTATTTCAAGGCTTAAGAGAATTCAAGAGGCAAGGGGAGAGGAAGAAATGACTTTGGTAGAGGCTTAAGTAGAGGTCATGGAAGGAATAGTCAAAGAAATGTTGGTGCAGAAAGCTCGAGATGAGCAAGCAACCAAGAGGGAGAAAAAACCTCTCAAAATAGCTCTAGAGGAGGTCCAATAAGAACAACGTTCAATTTAGTTCAAACATATGATCTTGATAAATTTATTCTAGCTAAGTTATATATGGCCTCACACTTTTTCAATTGAAAATATCTATTAAATGCATATTTTATACTAGTTAGTATCCAATTACTAAAGAAATAAAATTATTTTAGAAAATTGGCTTCTCAATAACTCTTACTATTTTTATTATAAATTTTTAATAACATATAAAGACCATTTTATAGAGCTCAAAGTCATGAATATCCTCATATAGAGTTCATAGTGTTTTAATTAGATATAATATATAATAATTAAAAAATTCTACAAGTACATATTTTAACACTCAAGAAGATGTTGATTTTGAGTAACAAAAAATATTAAATCATATCAAAAAATTTAAAAATTATATGACATTCTAGAGGTGAGAGTCCTTTTCCAAAATCTTTAATTTTTCTTTTGGTTAGAATACATTTGTTTTGAAAAATGTGGTGGGAGATGAAAACTATCAATTTAAATAAGTTGAAATTTGAATCATTATAAAAGAGAAAGTATAGGTCTAAAGCCTATTTTTATTTTTGATTTTTTTAGCTACATATGTTATCTATAACATAATCTAAGATAAAAGGGAAATAAGATTATTTCCATGTCATTTTATGGTGGGAATTGAACCCTTAATTTCCAACATTTTTTAGCAACTAAGTTATCTTTAAAAATAGAAAACATATAATTTCTCATTCCAAATAATTATTGAAAATTATAATCCTAAATTTCATCCATTTCTACACATTTCATTAGTTTACTTCATTTTCAAATTATTAAATAATAATACTAGTTTTATATCATTGAAAGTGAACAATTATACTTTTGTTAGTTTTTTCCTTTGTAAAAGGGTGACACGGGTTTGTGCTTTTACCCATGGGCATTATTCTAGTGAATTATGGAAGAAGTAGGGTGATAATTCAAAGTAGAACACTAATGTGGCTGATGTGAACATGGGAAATGCAAATAATCCCATAGCCTTCATAGTGTGCAACATTGGTGAAGAAGGCAACCTTGAGGTATGGAACCTAGACAACAGTTGTAGCAACCACATGAGTGGTAATGAAAGTTTTTTTTCTTTCATTGATAAGACTTTTAAGACTAAAATTAAGATGGTAAATAATGGAGCCATTCCCATAGTTGGCAAAGGATCTATCATGGTCCGCACCAAGCAAGGTGAGAAGAAGGAGATACAGATCATATATTTTGGCCCTGGTATGAAGCACAACTTGATGAGTATTGAACAACCCATTCAAAATGGATACAAGGTGGTGATGGAAAATGACAAGTGTGTCATTCATGAGAAGGATGAGAGTAATAGATTACTTGTAGAAATCCAAATGAAAAAGAATTAGATGTTACCTTTGAGGATAGAAACATGCTTCTCTTCTCAAGTTAATGTTGCACCTCCCAAGCATGCATGTACAATAGTACATCAACAATCATCTCTTAGGAGTGTGATCGAAGACCCCTCAAAGATTTTGCATCTTAGGTATGGACATATTGGCCTTGATAGTTTAAATTTTTGGTCCAAAAAGAGAATAGTAGATGGTTTCCAAGCACAGTGGATTCATATGACAAGTGTGAGGCTTGCATTTTGGGTAAGTAACATAAGCTTCCCTTTAATTTTGGAAATTCTAGAAGGGCTAAAGCACCATTAGAATTGGTGCATTTGATTTAGTAGGCCCTATGAAAATTACTTCTATTAGGAGTAGTACATATTTTATGACATTCATAGATGATTTCAGTCGTAGGACATGGGTGTATTTTTTGAAGAAAAAATCTAAGGCATTTCAAAAAATTGTTGAATTTAAAGCCCTAGCTGAAAATGAATGTGGAAACTATGTTAAATTCCTTAGATTGAATAGAGGAGGGCAGTATGCCTCCAATTTGTTTGTAAACTTTTGCAAAAAGAATCATGTCAAGAAAGAGCTCATAGCCAATTATACTCTATAGAAAAATGGAGTGGTTGAGAGGAATAACAAGACCATTGTTGAAATGGCTAGAAGTATGATGAAAGAAAAAGGACTCCCAACTAAATATTCAAGAGAAGCTATAGAAATAGCAGTATACTTGATTAATAGTGTCCTACAAAGTCATTTCATGACAAGATTCCTCTTGAGACTTGGTTAAGGAACATATGGATAGTTGAGCATTTGAGAGTGTTCAGATGTGTAGCATATGCACATGTGCCTAAGGAACTAAGATAGAAGCTAGATGATAAAGGTGTGGAGTGTATCTTCATGGGTTATAGCTCAAATCAAAGGCTTATAGATTATATGATCCTATCACCAAGAAGATCATCATTTCAAGAGATGTGGAATTTCTTAAAAATTAGTCATGGGATGGCTCGATTGATGTATCTTCAAGCACTTCAAGAAAAGTTTTGAGTATTGGTGAGGAAAAGGAAGACATTGGTGATGAGTAGGATGATGGAGAAATAAACTTAGATTGTAGACAAAGACAAAAGGGTAAGAAGCCCCTTACATCCTGAGTGACAACTCTACAAACTTCAAGACAGCCCTAAGCTAGTATGCAAAATAGTAGTAGTAGCAATACTAAGAATTTAGATCCCACTCTCATCTCCCTATTGCCAAGAAAGACTAAAAGTCTAAGGGAGATATACTTAGATGAAATGTATGAGGAAGATTATGATGAGATGTTAATTTGCATTATTTTCTCATAGTAATCCAATTTATTTTGAGGAAGCTATGAAGGAAGAGAATTGGTGTAATGCCATGGATGGGGAAATAGATACTATTGAAAGAAACGAGACATGGGAGTTAACTGCATTGCCTCCCAAGAAGCAAGTAATTGGAGTGAAATGGGTTTACAAGACCAAGTGCAATGCTAAAGGAAAAATGGATAGTCATAAGGCATGTTTAGTGGTCAAGGGGTACACACAACAGTATGAAAAAGATTATTATTAGATATATGCCTCTATTGCAAGAAGAAAATTGTGTTTGATGTCATAGAAATTGCAGCCCAGTACAAATGGAAGGTATATCAAAAGGATGTGAAGTTTAACTTCTTGAATAATGTATTGAAAGAAGAGGTTTATGTGGAGCAACCACTTATTTATAAAGTCCCAAGTGAAGAACACAAAGTGCATGGATTGAAGAGAGCTCTATATGGGCTCAAGAAAGCTCCATGAGCATGGTATAGTAGGATTGACTCATACTTGGTGAGAAATGGCTTTAGCAAAAGTGATGGTGAGCCCACTCTCTACATCAAGGAAAAAAATGATAAAGTATTGATATTTGTCTTGTATGTTGATGACTTAATCTTCACTAGAAATGATAATTTCCTAATTGGTAGTTCAAAGAGGCCATGAAGAATGAATTTGAGATGAAAAACCTAGGTCTCTTAAAATATTTTCTAGACACAGAAGTACAAAAAAAATGCATGATGGCATCTTCATCTCTCAATAAAAATATGAAAGGTAGATCTTGGAGAGATTTAAAATATAGAACAATAAGGTAGCCCCTACACCAACAATAGTAGGTCTAAAGTTGAGCAAGGAATATTGTAGCAAGAGTGTGAATCCAACACTATACAAGAGTGTGGTTGGAAGTTTAATGTATTTGATAGCAACTCGACCTAACATGATGCATGCAATAAGTTTCATTTTCAGATTTATAGAAACACGAAAAGATTCCCATTGGCAGAAGAAAAGAGGATTCTAAGGCAAGGAATTTGGGATTTTGTATACTATAGGTAATGATTTTAAGTTGGTTGGTTACACTGATAGTGATTGTGCTAGAAGTCTAGATGATAGGAAGAGCACTTGCAAATACATGTTTCATATGGGATTAGGTACAATTTCATGGGCATCCAAGAATAAACCTATTGTTGCTCAATCTACAATAGAGATTGAATACATAGCAGTGAATGTAGTAGCATGTCAAGCTATTTGGTTGAAGAGGATCTTGATAGATTTGAATGAAAGGCAAGAGGATGGAACCACAATATTTTGTGACAACATATCCTCAATTGCACTATCCAAGAATCCAGTCTTTCATGGGAGAAGCAGGCACATTGAGATTAGATATCACTTCATCAAAAATTTTGTGGAGAATAGGGATATCAAGATGGAATTTTGTAAGTATTAGTAGCAACTGGTAGACATTTTCACAAATCCTTTAAGCATGGAACTTTTCTGCACCTAAGAAAGAGTTTTGGTGTAGTTGATTTGGATCAAGAATGATCCTTGTTTTGTTTGGCTCGGGACAAAAGGGAGTGTGAGAAATTTAATGTGGTGGTCAGTTGTCCCTAGAGCCAAACACCCACCTATCTACCTGACCCTCATTAACTTGGTAGGTGAATTCAAACCTGAAAATGAGAGGGAAAAATTTTTGGTGTGAGACAAAAGGAATGAATATTATTCATTCGATTAGTTTGAGAGAAAAATATTAGAGAGTAGAAGAAAAGTTTAGAGCAAAGTATAAAACAAAGAAGGAAGATGATCAATAGATTAAATCAAAGATTAGAGAATAGAAGGAAGGTTCAGGAAGAAGATAGTGTTTTCAATAGCATGGATCTTGACCACCTTATTCTCTATGATTTTGTATTGTTTATTCCTATGAAGTATTGATTGCTCTGGGAATCTTTGTATATAGCCATTAGAGTTTTAAGTTTAAGTTTAAAGTTTTATGAGTTTTAAATTTCTAGCATTTTCTAGTTGAAGTCGAATGCTCCTAGATTTTGTAATAGTTTAACCTAGTTGAATAGAAAGCAAGCAAGCAAGCAGGCATACTAATCGATACAAGTGTTGGTTCATTGTTGTCTCCCTTCTATTCATCATTGCATGGTATTATAATATTTGAGAAGTTCATATTTGAAAGCTTAATTATTATGTTCTCTATGTTTTAATGATGGAAATGTTTAGATAGGAAGTCTATTAATAGATCACTCAGTTTGTGTAAGGCATGTTGTCCTTACTAAATCCACCAAGTCTCTCTGTATAGTTCCTACTGAGTTCACTCAATGTCTTTATTGACTTATTTCACTTGGCCTAAGTGTCGGTTATGTGTAGAGCTCAATGAGCTCCACATCTCTTTGGAGACCAAGCTCACTCAACATATTTTGTGCTGAGTTCCCTACTAAGCTCACTTGGCATATAGTGTGTCAACTTTCTCATTGCTACCAAGCTCACTCAGCTCCTTCTTGTGTTGAGTTAACTCAGTACCATCTCCCTATCACTCGACACCCTCTTATACTAAGTAGAACTATCACTCGGTATTGTCTTTTGTTGAGAAAATTTTTAGGGTTGTGATTTATTTTTCACAATAGCTATGTATCCAATTGTTGTGTTAGAAGAGGGACTCAACATGAAGAAACTTCTATAATCTTCATTCTCATAGTCACCTTTATCCTTTCATGAACTCTATGTGGCACTTGTTCCCAATTAGGGTTCAGGTTAGGATTTAAGCATATGCTTTTGGATAAAGTTTGAATCTAAACTCAAATTTCTTAACCTTTACTTTCTAAAATGTTAGGGTTCAAGGAGGGAGAATAAGAAATGTTCTAGAAAGAGAATATAAAAGATTGACCATTATCTCTAACTCTCTAACCTTGACTTTTTCAAAAGGTTATGGTTCGGGGAGAGAGAGTACAAGTTGGTTCCCAGAGAGAGAGAGAGAGTAAATAAGGTTTGAGTTTGATTTTCTTTCTCCATTTAATTTGAAATTCTGAAATTTGGTCCTGGCTAATCTCAAGGCAACACATGCATAAATATATTCATTTCTTTAAATGCATAACTACATTGATTTACATGTATATCTTTATGCATATATATTTTTAAACATAATATTTTTCACAATAAATATATTATGTTTTATTTATAAAATACATAAATATATTTTTACATATAATTTTCTCAATTTTATTGTTTCTAGATATTAGATTTAACTTTTAATTTTCATAATAAAGTTTAAATTATCTTTGAGTTTCAATTTGTTTTAATTTTATAAATTATTTACAAAGACATTTAATAAAAATCTAAATCAAATGAATATTCATATATTCTATTTATTTTTTCATGTAATTTTTCTCATGAACAATCAAGGGTTTTAATAGGTTTCATGCAACATGATTTTGCTAATATTAAAATAGGATTTCTACTTTTACGTTTTATTAGAATTTTCTACTCAAGAATAGTAATATTTTTTTTCTCCTAATTAGTAATTTTACTTTTAAATTTCACAAACATAACTCATTCGTAAATTTTGACAATCACTATAGCACAACTTGAGAGATACAAAGACGACAATCTTTTTGAAAGAAAGATTTGCAAAGTTTCCAAATCCTACTTTAAATCTATGAGTAGAATTTCCAAGATAACACAAGTCCAAAACATTTGATCCAAAATCCTCATAAGATTTGAATTTATTCTATAACTTCAATCATAAATCACCATGAACCTATGTGTAAACTAGTTCATTATAACTTTCCATCCAATTGCTCTCCTAAAACTTGTCTATCTCTAAAATGACCAAAAACAACTCTGATAAACAACCTTAACCCTAACTAGGATTTCCTATTTTTTAGTTTAATAAAAGCCACTAACTTTTAATTTTAATAGTAAATAACCTAATTAAAATAATAAATCTTTTCACATGCACTCAAAGAATTTTTAATTAAAATTTTATTTTCTTTCTTTTCTCCACTTTATTTATTTTGCCTGATAGTGTTAAAATCATAATTTATTATTTTAATTAATAATAATTAAAGCTCATTATTTAAATATAAATCTAATTTAGTTATTATTAATTAAATAATTATAATAAATTAATATTTACTCTTTAATATTTTAGTTCACTTCTTATTATTTATTATTTTCAAAATTAGACTTTTAAATTAAGTTTTCAAATTAAATTAAAGTATATACTTAAATAATTTCTTAGTTCTCCATTCTATAAAGGTTCATGGACATAGAACTATGGTTCTTAAACTAGATATGATGAAAGCATATGATAGGGTTAGCTGGTCATTTCTTAGTCAAATTATGCATAAGTTGGGCTTCCATGTCAAATGGATTATGGCTTGTGTCAAGGGGGGTTGATTTTTAGTCCTAGTTATTGGTTCCCCTTGTGGTTTATTCTTATCCTCCCAAGGTATTAGATAGGGGGATTCATTATCTCCTTTTTTATTCATTATTCTAGCAAAAGGTTTGAGTAGATTGATTTCTTCTAAACACTCACAAGGTTCCTAGTCAACTATTAATCTTCATAATTCTATCATTTCAGCTACTTATACTTTATTTACTAACAATTCTCTCTTATATGTAATGGAGTCAGTTCTTGAAGCTATTGAGATCAAAAAGACTTTGGATGAATATTGTTCTTTATCGGGTCAAAAAATTAATCATTTTGAATATGAGATTTTCTTTTTTCACCTACCTAAATCCTCCTAACTAGCTATCAAAAAAGTGTTTGGCTTTGAAATTGTTGAACTTCCTAGCAAATACCTAGGAATCCCTTTCTTTCAAGGGTCATGTAAAGCCTCTTTTTGGGATCACATCTTCCTCTCCATTAGGGAAATAATTACCTCCTGGAAGGCTAGATGGATGTCACTAGTAGGTAGAATTCTTCTTGTGAGATAAGTTCTATCTTCTATTCTGAATTATTTCATGTTAGTTCTTTTGGCTCATAGAATAGTTTTAGAAAAAATTCATAAATTCCTTAAGGATTTTATCTGGAAAGGTAATATGGATGGGGTAGCAAAGGTTCCCCTTATTTCATGGGACAATATTTGCCTCCCTAAAGATTGTGGGCGGGGGGGGGGGGTTGGTCTCCATAGCCTTGTTGAGAGAAACATGAGTTTAGGGGAAAAATTAGCCTAGAAATACTATGAGAATCCTTTATCCCTATGGGCCAAGATCATTACAGTAAAATATTTGGATTCAGAAGACCCTGTTCATATTTCTACAATTAGGAATCCACCCTCTAGCGTAGCTATGTGAAATTTTGTCTTGAAATGCAGAAAGGTTATTCTTCCTCACCTTTCATGGGTTGTTAATTTTGAGGGTGTAGCAAATTTTTGGGATGACTCATGGAATGGATTACCTCCTATCTCCTCTTATATAGGCATTAATATCGACTATAAAACTTGGTTTTAGCAACATTTGGTGGTCAGGGTGGTAGATTATTTTATTCTATCTCAGTCTCCAGAAGGTTCTTCATCAATTTTGAAAGATTTCTCCCCTCTGGACATTCCTAAAGATTAGTTGGATTATTTATCTGAGATATTGGATCATCATCCCCTTCATATTAATGGGTCTAGTGACACACTAATTTGGTCAGCAGTCCTAGATGGTAGATATTCAATTAAAATTGGTTATAAAGTCCTTACTACCAAGGTGGGGATCCCCTCTCATTTGTACCATTTTTGTTGGCACCCAGTAGTCCTCCCTAAGGCTAGATCTTTCCTTTGGTTGGCTATCCAAAAGAGGAACCTCACTAGTGACCAACTTTTCAGATTAGGGATTGTAGATAGATTTATGTGTGTGTTATGTAACTCTCACTTGGAAGACTTTGATCACTTATTTAATTCTTGTCCATTTGCATAGGAAATTTGGTATTGGATCTTGGGAAAGCTTAATTAGTAGGGACCTATTCTAGTAAATTTAATCAGTCTTCTTCATCAATGGCCATTCCTCTATAAGGATTCTTTCTTTGCTTAGATTTGGAAAATTATTCTAGAAGTTGTTACTTGGAGCTTTTGGTGGGAGAGGAATAAAAGAAGTTTCAGGAAAGAATCGTGTTCCTTGGTTCAAGTTTGTCAGGAGGTCCAGAAAAATTGGTATAAAAAATGTTCAATGCATATGTTGCAAGGTTGAAATCTCTTTTCTCCTCCTTTTCCTCTCAGGATTCTAGTATTTAAACTCTTGGTCATCTATTTATATCCCCTTTAAGGGAGTTTTGATTGGGAATTAATCTAAAAAGGACAATAGGAAGGATGTGAAATGGGAGCCCCCAGATTCTCATTTTATTAAATTAAATTTTCATGGGGCCTCTAGAGGCAACCCAGGAACATTTGGAGGTGGTCTCATCTTGAGAAATTTAGACTATCAAATTATCAAAGCAGCCTTCTCTAGATTTCCTTATGGATCCAATAATTTTGGAGATGCTAGAGCTCTTCTCCAAGGTCTAAAGTTGGTGATTTATTGTGGCATTTGATGCATTCATATTGAAGGGGACTCCCAAATCATTACCTCTACTCTTATGTCAAGGGTTGTTTTTAGCTAGAACTTGCATTACATTATTAAGGAAGCTTGGGGTCTTCTTTCCCTTTTTGAATAATTTAAAGTATCTCATTTCTTTAGGGAAGCAAACAAATTGGTAGCTTGGCTTGCTAACCAAGGTATTAATCTTCTCTCTAGCTCTATGTCATGGGATAGTGATTCTCTTATTAGAGAACTTAACAATAAATTAGGTCCCTTATGGGCCGAGGGGGAATGCACTTTGAATTCATGATCTCTTAGGGGGTTTGTGTGTATGTAAGCATTTTTTTCATGTTATGTTAATATTGGTTTATCTGATCGAAATGGGGGTTCAGTTTTTTGTAAAATCAAGTGACCCTCTTTTGGGCTTTCACGTTGCTCTCACTTGTATGTCTAGAGGTAGTGTAGATTCAGGGTATTATTTTTATATTAGTCTTAGGGTAGTAGTCTTATTTTGGTTTTATATATTCTTTGGGTCTATATTCATTTTTACTTTGACTAAGAAGGGAGTTTCTTTACTGCTTCTTTCCTCCTAGAGCCTCACTGAAATAGGTATTAATAAAATATAATGCCTTTACCATTTTTTTAAATTCTCAATTCATCATAGATCATCATACTTTAAAATTTATTTTTAATCAATTAATATTTAATAATTCTAATATTTTATGATTAATCTAAGAACTTTAATTAAATCACTTATCAAGGAAATCAAATACTTAAACTGACATAAAAGCAAGACAAACAAAACCGAGTAATGTCAAAATCAAACAACATACACAAAGAAAAACTCATAGGTTTAAAAGGGTAGTCAATTAGATAAATGTCTTCCTTCTTAGGGCAAGTAATCAGGCTTTGGTTGGGATCATACCTAAACATTATCTCCTCATTCTTACCATTGAGTTATCGGAATAGGGTGCACTCTTCTTGGCAATTCAATGAAGTCAATTCCCAATACCTACCATAAAATGTGAGCATATACATGTTCATATATATCTAAGCTAAATAGTAAATGGAGAGGAGTGATACATCATGTATATCCTGATGCACAGATGACTATTACTCCCTCCCTCAACCACATTAGGCACATCTAATAGAAATATAAAATAGACACACACACCATACACATGTAAGTATGGGGTAAGTGAAATCAATAAATCATGAGAATAAGTAGCATTATATTATAATATAAACAACTCATCATTATCATTTGAAGTCATATCATATGATGTGACTATAACATCAATTACATTTACTAAGAGTAATTAAAGTATCATCATTATGATGATAATCATGATCATCAAATAGACACATGAAATTATCATTGTTGCATGTAAGTAATCGTTATTATCTAGTATAATCAATTATCCTATATATCAAAATGTCATATTTCAAATATTAGTTTAGGGATAACATGCCCACAAAATAGTCAAATAGAACTTTAAAACAAAGAAATCCATAATGATGGTAAATGAGGGGTGTTACAGAATTAGAGCATTATTCTTTTATCCAGATTGAATGTTTGATGCTTCTCCAATGTGGGAGTATTAGTGTTTGAGATGAGTCATTGACTCATGGAAATGGTATTCAATAGAGTCTTTGGACACTTGTATAGCTCACTAAGTGAATTTTCAAGTTGCAACTTTTGCAGATTGCATCAGTGATGATTTTAAAATTTGGTATATGACACCCTTTGTCATTAATTTCAATGGAGGAGAAAGTATACATGAAAAAATTATTATGGGGGAGAATAAAATATTATTGATCATTGGGGGAGCTTAAAAATCTGAATAACTCTTTACAACATGTCTATAAGAGAGAGATTTGTTTATAGATTCATGAGAAACATGAGTGGAGAACTAAAGGAAGATGAAGAAGAAATATATTTTGGTATTCATGGTACTTTGATGTTTTTCACCATGTATCATCATCAATGCAAAAGGGGAAGATTGTTAGTATGACTGTTTGATGTTGCTCAAGGTACAATTGTATGGGGGAGATTTTCATTATGTTAGAAACATGATTGAATTCTTATGTGTTACATTCATGATTGTGTTTTTCATTGATGTCGACATATTAGTTTTATGAACAATTTAGTCAAAGTTATCAATGAATATTCACTTGGCAAGGTTAGTGGTCAAAGATTTATGTCTTGTGCACTTAGAGGACAATTTAAGTACATGTTTGGGTATTATGACTATGTTTGCAGAAAGAGATATGTATATTTGTGTGAGTTACTAAGGATTTTATGGAGACTTTTCTCAAAGTGACTTTGTAGAAAGTGAGTACTAGTAACTGTGTTGTATCTTTTTGGCGAGGTTCAAGATTGTTCAACAAGATTGGACTATAGTTGAAGACATGTTTAGGATACTATGGCTAATGTAGTAGAATCAAATATTCATTATGTGAATATTTGTGATGTGTGCTTAGCTTGTTGTTCCCATGAGGTCGACTATTGTTAATATCATTGTAGGAAGTGTATATTGTAATGAAATATGTAATGTAATATCTTAGTGTGGTCATATATTATTCATTATAATTTAAGAAAGCCTCAAGGCTAACTCAATAATTTTTTTAGGACTTGATATAAAGAAAGGATATTTTTCTTATGGTTGAGTATCTAAAGCAAATGTTTTGAAATTAGGGAGATCATATGTTATGTTATGCAAGCTTTAGATGTGAAATGTGAAAGATCAGAGAAGAGTTTGATGTTTTGGATTTGTTGTGAGATTAAAAGGAACTATATTGGAAAAGGAGTTGTTGTTTAGTCATTTCATGTACTTGGATATATTTTTCTAAAGAAAATCTTGAAGCATTTTGAACAATGAGTTTAGTTGACTTCCTATCAACTCCTAACAAGTTTGGAATCTCCTAATAAGGATTAAAAGTCTCTTGAATAGGAACTCATATGTACTAATTGTATTTCATTGGATCCTAACAAAGTATTTCACAAGGAACTTCTATATTACTACATCATCTTGTGGGCATCATTCCCACTAGATTTTTCCATCTGATCAAGGGGTTCCCTAGTTAACAAATTTAGTTTTATTGTATATGATTATCTTTCTATGGGTGTTGCATATTTTGATTAAATGTTTCAAATTTGATTAATTTATTATAAGTTGTTTTAAGCATGCAATGGGTTCACCCCCTACCCCCCTCCTTGATTAGTTGTATTGATGAACTTTACTTTCTAATAAAGCTCCTATAAAGGAAAAGAAGGAAAAGAGAGAAAAATAAAATACAAGGGGACCCCATATTTGTTAAATAAAGTGTAGCAATGAGTATGAAGGGAATGAAAGGTATTTACATTAAAATAAACTAGCTAAATGTTGTCAATTTTTTAATTATAAAATAATTAATACTTAAATAATTTTCATGATAATATGAGGTTGTAGCCTACATCTATAAGTATTGTCATGTATAGATAAATGTGAAATTTCTTTTGCATAGTCATAAAATTATTATTTCAAGGAGTTTTTTCTACCATGTGTTGCAACTATGAATCAATTTGTATTATTGTTCTATATAGTGAGATCTCTCATGGTAATTTTTTCCTTATTTGCTTTCCATCTAAATAAATAATTTTCTTTTGTGATTGTGTTGAATTCTTTGTTTTCATTAATTTTAATCTTCTCTAAAAATTATTTGAGTGTTTAATTGTGTTAAAGAACTTAAGTTTAATAGAATATTGAGTTGCCTCGCTTCTCAACATTTTAGTTGTACCATCTGAAACTAGACACACTTGTCTTTTAAAACCTTTTAGCACTTGTTTCATAGTGACTTCCTGAACCATGAATATATTTGTGCTTGGTTCTCTCTTTCCCTTGTTTTCATCCACCTTCTTCCCGATTCTTTCTGCAATGTTCTTGAGTTTTATGTGGCTCACCTTTTCCCTCCTCTAGGAATAGGTAAATGTAATCTAGAAAGGTAAACCTAGGTTGACCTCTTCCCCAAGAATCATTGGGCTTAGAACATAAAAAATATTGAGGTTTTAATTTTTCAACTTTCTCTCTCTAATTAGGTTGTATTATTTTACTACCTAAAAACTTTTATATAAGGAGAGTTGGAGTCTTCATTTTACATCATATACTCATCTAACACTTCTATGAGAGTTGAACTTATATTTTGTATTCAAGGAGTTCAAGAATTTCAAGAATTCAAGCAAGGGTTGACATTTCATCAAGTATTGAAGGATTATTTGTGAGCATTTCCTCATCAAGATCTAGCATATTTTTGGCCATCAAGGGAGGAGATCTACATAGAAGCATTCATTGTCTTCTTCATTGATGTGCATTTACATCCATGGCTCTATGATGTGGTTATGGTAGATCTATGTAACTTTTGGAGATAGTCTACATTCACATACTAAATTCAACATCTATAACATACACCAATGAAAAATCCTTACTAACAAGGGTTTTTACAAGAAAGATGGATATTTGCATTTATCTTGTTTTAGCCATTTAAATTTACATTTCTCAATGAAGGTTGATTCCTCAATTTATGGCTTTCCAAGGAAAGCCCTCATCCACCTAATAACAAAAACCCTTATTTTTGGTGTGCAGGAAGAAGATAGTGTAACTGTAATCACAAGTCCAAAAATACTTTTCTAGGATCTTTCTAGAGATCTTAGTTTGAATTATTACAGGGCCCTTGGAACACATTGACCCCATAGAAATTTTTTGCATAGCTATAACTAGGTTGACATGTTCCTTGCTTCTTTTCCAAAAAAATAGTTTTTGGATTTTTCTAGTTTTTTCATTATGATTAGTGATTCCCAGTTAGATTCACATTTATAGATCCAGATCCATATTTTTTAGAGCTAAAAAATAAATTAAACTATGCATTTCATGGTGTGTCTTTCATATCTTGTTTTCCTTCATAATTTTAGCTTAGATCTATATCTTAATTAGGTTGATTGTATTCACTTAGCATCTATATCTACATTATTTAATCAATTAGTTCAAATTTGCATACACATTAGCATACTCGGGCCAAATCTTAGATATGGTGTATTATAAAATTGTATAGAAGTGCTATATGTATTATTTTCATGTCAAAGATCAATTTTGACTATTATGTTATGTCTAATTTGGGAGTTTGTTCATTCAATCACACAAAAAACATTGAATAGAGAATAAAAGTATGGTGACCATGACTATCAGGACTAAACAATTACTCACAAAATGATGAACAAATTTTATTTTACCAAAAAAATTAATGCTATGAAAAAAATAATTATATAAGAATAATGTGCATCAAACAAAGACTAGGTATGCACCATTTACCCTATAATTAGTAACAAAAAAAGGTATTTGGTGAGTATAGTAAATTTAATCTAGAGTCAAAGGAGTGAATATTACATTGATTTTTAATTTTTCTTTTATGTAACATACACAACATGATTGTACAATCATTACAAATTGTACAAAGTCTAGTTTCTAAACTTTGATATATTTATTAAACATTACTTTTTACATTATAAGTACATGCATGTATATTGTGAAACCAAACTCAATATTTTCAAGAGAATAGTAGGAAATTTATGTTAATGTCATTGCTTCAGTCAAATTGAATTGACCTAGAGGTAATCCTTCTATGGTATCAGTTAATCATCAATTAGATAAACCCTCATGTGTGTGTGTGTGTGTTTGTTAATAATATCTAATTCATGGTTAATTTATGAATTACCATAGGGAGGCATCTCTTCTATGCATATTTATATAGAATTCAATCTTCTTTTCGAACACACATAGATATGGTAGTGTTATTGCATTTGCACTGATCATGTCCCTCAACATGGTACCAAAGCCTAACTACAAAGGTATAATCTCTCATGGCATCTCTCTAATGATAAAGATGAATCATGGTCTAGATTAGGTAGTGATTATGGAATTTAGTTCAACCAAATTACAGAATCAACAAACTTCATTCAAGCTTGGAGTATATATTCAACAACGACAACAAAATATTTAATCTAGTGTAATAGATATTCACCTATGAATTACATGAAAGTAAGGTCTTGCATGATGAAATAAAGAATAATATGAATTATAATATTGTTGAAGGCTTTGATAATTATTAAACTATTGACACAAAAATTTGCACCCTTTCTTGAGGTATGACCTTCAACACGACCTCGTGTAACATGGAAATGACCTCCAAGTATGGGACTTGCACTATGAGGTCAAATCTCCAAAGAAGGTCTGCTTCTTTACTATCATGATGTACCTACACTATAGTTCAAGAGGAAAAGGGAGAGAGATTTTAGAAATTAAATGTAGAGAGGAAAAGGGAGGTGATGCACCGAGATAGAACATGGTTACAATCTCTGCCTGCAAATGCACAACACATCGATGAAACACTCTGATACATAGATCTTGAATCTAATCTATCTTCAAAGAACTCACATGTAGGTTGAAACTGATTGGGTGTTGAAAGGAAGGAGAAACTTCACAACACAACACTTCACTAGAAAATTAAACACAACATGAAAACCGTAGAAACTAGAAAAGAAACATTCACAACAAGGCAATAAATATGCACAAATAGTGAATGGCAAGAAGAGGTAAGAAGTAGAGATATTCATTTATGGAAGGTGAGATCATAGAGCATAATGTTGTTTCAAAATACAAACAAAGAAGAACCCTTAGGAAATATTTACAACTACCTTTTAAATATTTCAATCATAACTTTGATTTAACACTAGAGTTCAAACCCCAACCAAGAAGGGGTTTAGTTGCAGAGAAGGCAATAACTAAGAATCATAAAGAAATATGATCATGAATTGAACTTTCCCATGGAAGTGGCAAGAAGATAAATAAATGATGCCTCTAGCTATAAGAGCTCAAATCCCAAAAGATTTCATCATTTCATGCATTAAAGAGGTGTCGAGTGCAATGATGTTGTGCAAACAAGGACCAAGAAGTCACTCAACATTGAAGAATTGTCCCTGGTAGCACACCATGGCCACAAGAAAATTGTAGGGAGGGATAACATGATGTTTTATTTACCCATAAAATGTAGGGTTGACTATAGGAGAATCTAATTTCCCTAATAATAAATGATAGTCATTGATGCAAATCCTTCCTTCAAAATGGAAGACCTAGATGTTGCGAGAATCTCCCCCAATGAAAGATTATGTCACCACCATCTATCAAGATCCTCTATTTGAAGCAAATGACTAAGATATAGAGAGATCTGAGAGATGCACCAAATCCAATGGTTGTCACATCTTTGCAAAGGGCCAAGGAAGAGATGTAAAAATATGAGTCATCAAATCAAAGGATCTCAACAAAGAGGGAAGTGAATAGCACAAAAGTTGGGACCCTCTGCCACGTGGTGTGATTCTAGACTTTGAAACTATTAAGTTTTAGGATTTACACCTAATACTGAACTGAAAGAGTTCAGCAATCCTGACCTAACATGGGAACCATTTCACTATGTGAGACATGCAAGTGAAATGAGACCTTCAGGTTCTAGGCCAGCTCCTATTTGATCCTTCAATGAACTCTCTAAAAGACTTAATGTAAACTTACAGCAAAAAGGGGAGAAACTGCTAAAAGTAAACCTAAAACCTAAAGCTTAAATTAAGAAAAGGAGGTGATACACCAAAAGTGATTACAAAGACTCAAATACACTTGACAGAGAGGACTATACAGCTATGTGAAATGCAAATAAAGCACATCTTCCTATAAAGATTTACATAAATACTTTATGATGAGGTTTCAACAATGAAACAACAAAAGGAGGAAAAATTAACACCTCACTTTAATCAATTTCACCTTTAAACAGATATCATAACCTGCAAATAAACTTACTTTCTTACAAATAGGTGCTGGAATGAGAGAGAAAGACAAGGAATAATGAACATTCTCAAGTTAATCTATCAAATCATTCAAAAAGATGCACACAGAACTTGCAGAAAGGAAAAAGGATTAACAATGAACATAAAATAGCATCATCACATGGTTGTCACTTGTATTATGTCTCCAAAAGATGAATTATAGACTCTGCAACAAAGTTCAGGACTTAGAAAAGAAGTCACAAAACTCTCTCATAAAATTAGAACCCCTAAAAATGAGTTGCAAAACTCATTAAGTACAAACCCAACCTTGGGTCGAATGCAAAATAAAAACCTCCAAATCAGGGCTTAATAACTCACATAATAAAGTCCTATCCCTAGGAAAACTCCATTACCTCATAAAGAAACCAACGAGTCACTGATAATTGCCCAAAAAATGCTCTAAAACCTAATAAAGACCTCTCAACTATCTTAGCAAAATCAAATTCGACCCCAGACAAGCCTATATTCCCTCTACATGTTTATAAACTAGTTTGACCATGACATATGAAGATGAATGACTCACTTTCTTATGCATCAAAAATAGGAAAATATTTAATGATTTATAAGACATCATTTAAATATTTATCCTTTACAAGAATATTTATGCAAAAGAGACAACTAATGAAAACAAAGACCCTTCTTATGTTTTGCATTTAAAATAAGAAATGATAGTAAATAATTTTCACACTAATATTATTTCTTTTACAATATTAAATGTATGCTAAAAAATAAGGTAATACTTCAATTACAAAAGACACCTCTACATACAAACCTTCCCACATTTTGTTTAATGCAAAACAACAAAAAGGGATTAAAAATCCCATAAATCACCTGTAGACTCCAAACAACATAAAAAGGAATTTGGGGTAGGTGTCTTCTTTGAATACCCTAAAATCATCTCCTCATTTTATATTTTCATCTTTTGGAAATATTTGGATCTGCGGTGAAGAGGAAGTGAGGGTTTCGCTGGTTGCCATGAATGCATTTTAAAAGCCACCATTGTTGAGTATTTGGAGGTTTCAAAATCTTGAAGCCACCATGAAAGGTATTCTGAAACATTTTTTCAATATTTTTTTTTGAAATTTTGGGGTTTTATACTAGAGCTAGAGAGTATTACTTGTTGTATACTTGTGGTTTTCTTTTCTGGATGAACTTGCAAGTTGTTTTTCTAAAAACCCAAATGGGGTTTATTGCTTGCCGCCATGTAATCATTTCATTTTTCTGGGTTCTTTCCTTGAATCTATCATGGGTTTTACTGGAAGTAATTTACTCTGGGTTTTATATCTAAAGCTGCCATGAATGATAGTTGTTTGCTTATTGAGGTACTCATTAAAGAGCAAGCACACAATACTCTTCAATTGATGTAGCATAGTGATATAAATATGACATCTGGGTAGAGAAGTCAATGCCCCCTCCATATGCCTTTCCTAAAGACATGTACTTTGTATCACTTAAACACATCAAGCCATTCCTTAAAATAGAGTACCAATTAGATATATTACTTCCATGGACTGCAAGGATATATCTTTCAGTTTCCCTTCACTACTCAAAGTTGTGCTCATGCTCAGAATTATAGAAAATAGAAAACTGGTAATGAGATTAATTTATATTCAACCTGTGACTCTCTGGAAGCAGACGGAGCAACAACCTATTTTTAAATAGCACATATCTCAAGATTTTGTATGGTAGTCATATTTTCTCTATGAAATCTTTTGCAAATAAATTAGCCCCAATAGATTTATAATCTTTTTGCTGCCATGACATTCCTAGCTTTAGAATCAGAACAATTTTGCATCTCAGATAGTGAGAAAAAAAGAGATATTAACTCTTCCAAAAGATCCAAATTTTATTTGCCATATTTGGACTATAAGTTTGTCCTCCATAGGAATAATTACCAAAGAATCCTAAGCAGTTTTCATATTTCAGCATTTTCCAATAGAAAAGTTGGAAAACCATCCCTAGTCTTATTTATTGTTGTAGCAGTAGCAAGTTTAAGTTCCAATTCAATAACCTCTACATTTTGTATTTCATGTAGAACTAACTTCTCCAATTCCAAGTTCTTCAAATTTGAATTTTGTTTGAGGTGACAAGACAACATATTCAATGGCATCTTCTCTTTCTAAAACAAAATTGTGGGCCTTCTACCTCTGAAGTCTTTTCTCATTTTATTTCCTTCTTTGTTTTGCCTTAGACTTTGGTATGTACATAATGATCGGCTGGGAACACATCTTTGACAAAACCAATAATTTAGGTTCATCCCCAAAAATTTGGATGTTGAATTCTCTAACAATAAGTGTTTCAAAGATTCTTCAATTGTTATTGCAATAAGTACTTCTTTATACACTTTTTGTTCTTTATCACTTCAACATAGAGCATCCTTTACAACTATTCACAATTCATATGCATTCCCCACTTCCTTTCTTGGGCTCAAAGAAATCCCCTTGTTTGCAGTAGATCAAAATTCTATTAATATGCTTTAAACCCCACTCCGTATGTTGGATTTGAATTCAGCCATGTTGTGTGCATTACTTGTATCATATGGCTTTGTTTTTTGTTGCTCTTGGTTTTCAGATATATGCAAGAACACAACTCATGCTTGAAACATTTCATTCAATTTTATTGTTGTATAACTAGTATAATCAACCTTGATTTAGTATTGGATAAAGAGTGATCTAACCAACACTAGAGCCTCTCAAAAACTATTTTTTAAAAATAATTATAACAATTGCAGAAATATTATCCACGCCTATTGGATTATCATGATCTCCATGGATAGTGAATATTGGCACTCTAACATTGAAATTAGGATACTCATAATTAACATGCCCAAATACATTTTGCAAAATTTATGGCTTGATTATTGACAATTTGGAACTGTACAGGCTGATCATTGAAGCAATGATGCAATAAAATTTCTATTATTTTCTAAGACTTGTCCTTGATGACTTGTTTTCATGGAAAAGATCACCACCAAGATGCACAAAATCCTCCTATTTTCAATATGCTTGATATCTAACAAGAAGAGATGAGTAGTTGGCTGTAGCTACAACTCTTTAACTAGTTGTTACTACTTTTCTGTGTGTTTCTAGCCCCACCCTAGCTACTATTCTGGTTTCTTAATTATTAAAATAGGAACTCAATGCCTTTTAGCATATTCAATTCATCTTCTTTTCACAAGAAATTCAACACAATGGAATGAACCAACAAGGACTACTTATCATCATACAATGAAATTATGTTTGTCTTTGTATTTGAATTTGCTCCATAATCCAAAAAATGCTTTCATTGCTCCTAGTCTATCACTCCTTTAATACATCTATCCCAAATACCACATCATTGCTTGAAGTGTTTCCCATTGATTATCTTTCATGCTTTCTTGCAGTAAATACACATTTGCAATCTGTGATGTCAATCATTATTTATTTGTTGTAATCCTGTAGCATATTATTCTGTGAGGTTCGAGCATGGGCTTAAGACACTCACAAATGACTTTTATTTTTTTCAGCTTCCTTTCTTTCATAATGAAATGCATCAACATAGAACATGTGTAGGAATACAGACATGCAGTCATTGCTTAGATCCTTGAGGATCTAATATTAGTTTCCTTCATTTTTTTCTTGCAGTTGTTGGAGAACATGGAGCTTGGAGCTAGACGAGTATGCCAGGGAAAAGAGTTCATAACCAGTCAAAGCAATAGGCAATGACTAGTTATCTCTATTCTTATTTCTTTCATTTATATGTATCTCCTCTATTTATGTATTCCTTTATGAAAGAAAATTAGTAGAATGAGCTATACTCATGGCTTGTGTGAGATCTTTTCCTTTCAGCATATCAATTCATTTCATTTTTAAAAAAATCAATTGTATATTTGAAAATAAATAATACAAGGACATTTCTATTTTTTATATGAAATGAATGGCACTTATGTAGTTTTCTCATATGCATACTTAAATTTTACACATGTGCAAAATTTTAGTAACATTTTTTGGCGACCTCTATTGTATGTCTGCGTGCTTGACATTTGACCAATTGTTCTAGTTATTCTTATTCATTGGGCATAGAGTCTGATTGTACATTCCTAGCAGCTAGACTTGACACAAAGTGACTTCTAAAGTTGTTGGTTTAGTTTTGAATGCATGCATGTGAGTTTAGTAAGACCTACAACTCTTATTAAATTAACAGATATGCAGGGTCAAAACTCAAGTATCAACTTTAGGAGTCAAAACCGTCATAGTTGACCATTGTGCTTGCATATGGGAAAATGTATGGGCTTAAATGAATGCATGTATACAATGTATGCTTGGATATGTAGATATATATGGCTGGCAGCTAGACATTTTATTTGCAATGATATGTATGTGTGTATGTGTGTGTGCATTGGATATTTGTATGCATTTAAGCACATATATTCATGCATGCATGAATGAAATGGGTGGATATGACTGCTTAACAACATAAACCAACAATTTGACTAAACTAAACTACAAAACAAAATAGGACAGAAAACAAGACTAAACTAAAATGCAGATGCACTTATTGAAAACAAGGAAACTAACCTAGTATGTACAAGATAGGACTGAAAATCATACCTCAAAGCATGGTTTGAGGTGGATCCTATTTATAGGGATTGGTAGTATGTCTCCTTCCATGGTGGCTAGTAGGAAAGAATTATGCTGCTTGCATTCAACAATTTGAAAAGGCTCAGCCCACATATGATCAAACTTACTGTGTTGGCCTAGCCTGCTCTTGAGAACATCCCATTTCAATACCATGTCACCAACATGGAATTCTCTAGCTTGAGCTCTTTTTTATCTACATTTGCTGATACTCCATGGTTTCTATGGCTTTTTTCCTAGTTTCTTCCAATTCCATCAGTTGGGCTCACCGCACAAGAATAGGGTCACCTTCTTCAAACAAAACCAGCTATGTAGCAAGATCAAGAACTGGTAGTTCTATTTCAATTGACAATCTGGCTCCTTTCCCATAGACAAGCCTATAAGGTGAGTTACCAATAACTTGTTTTGGGGTGATTCTATCAACCCATAAGGAAGCCTTCAATTTTGAATGCCAATCTCTCTGGTTCTCTTGCAAAGTGCTCTTGATGATCCTTAGAAGATTTTTGTTGGAAGATTCTGCTAATCCATTACCCTGCAAGTAATAATTAGAGCTTGTGCTAAGATATATCCCATGTTTAAATTCCCAATCAGTTACTTTCATTCTAATGAAAGAAAGCACATTATCAGTAGCAAAATCAAGGCCAACCTCAAGGAAATAGGTAGCCATTTTAGGGTAATACAATGGGTTACAGGTAGAATATCAACCAAAGACCTTTCTGGCCTTATAACCCAACTCCTCTTAATTCTACTAATCTAGTAAGAGACATTGTTCCCATGTAAAACAATCTTGCAACAAACTTTGAGTGGTGTTATCCTTGTAATGAACCACATAATCAGGCCACGTGCACAAATGGAGTCATTAATCAGACATTAATGGTTCAAAATATAGTAGTGGGATAGAAAAATGTCACAAATGATGCACCTAAATAGAAACATGATACACCTACTCCTAAAACCACTTTCCTCAACTGGCAGAGAGATGAGCTTTGTGCAATTAATAATGACTCACCAATATCAGTGAATACTCAAGCCAAGAAAAGAGCCCTTGAAATAGAGCAAACAACAAATAAGGATAAATCATCTGATACTGTTGAACCATCATCAAGTGCCACAATCATTGTGGGAGATGCTCATGTCCCTGTCACCAAATAAAATGTTCACAAGCAAGTAGAACATGGTGCTGTTAAAGCACATCATAAATTACACATTGCTATGATATTTAATATTGTGGAGAATATGAAGAAGATGAACATGTCTATGTCAATGTGGGAGACTTTGGCTATTCCTGGTCAAATGGATATCTTGCAAAAAGATCTCTTGGATGAAGCAAATCCCACGAAGGTGATAGATGAACCAACAAAAGTTGTTTTAGCAAATGCTAATGAAAAGAAGAAGGATAGCGATAAGACTACCAAGGAATCAAGTAAGGTAATAAAACTACCTCCTTTCTATCTTTCCTTGATCATTGGTGATAAATTAGTCCACAACTATATGGTCAATAGTGGAGCTACACAGTCATTGCTTAGATCCTTCAAGGTCTAATATTAGTTTCTTTCATATTTTTCTTGTAGCTGTTGGAGAATGTGGAGCTTGGAGCTAGATGAGTACACTAGAGAAAAGAGTTCATAACCAGTCAAACCAATAGACAATGAGTAGTTATCTCTATTCTTATTTCTTTCATTTATATGTATCTCCTATGTTTATGTATTTCTTTATGAAAGATCATTAGTAGAATGAGCTATACTCATGGCTTGTGTGAGATCTTTTTCTTTTAGCATATCAATTCATTTCATTTTTTAAAATATCAATTGTATATTCGAAAATAAATAATACAAGGATATTTCTATTTTTTATATGAAATGAATGGCACTTATGTAGTTTTCTCATATGTATACTTAAATTTTACACATGTGTAAAATTTTAGTAACAGAAGCATCACAGAAACACTGTAGTATGAAGAACTACTAGAATGGAGATGTGTGGCAAGGTGATGCAACTTCAGGCTCTAAATCATTGAGGAAACACTATGACATGGAGAAATATTGGAATGGAGATGCATGACTACATCTTGTGTTCTCATGAGCTTGAACTAATGCTCCATGAAAAAACATGGGTCATTGATGTTTCTTTTTTTTAACAGAATGGACAACGATCTCTTAATCTTTCAATGAATCTTTGTCATCGATCTACACATGTGCATATTGGGTAACTTAAATTTTAGAGCTGGGACCCTACCACTTGAAGACACATGACACAATTCTTGGTTCTAGAGCATCGAAGAAGCATTGCAACATAAAGTAGCATTGGAATGATGATGTGTGGTAGCATCTTATGTTCTCGTGAAACCCTACTAAGCCAAACATGAAGACACAAAAAATATTGACCTCATTTGCATGTGTATGAAACCTTGGACCCTGCTAGCTACTGACATGGAAGTATGTGGACCAATCATGAACAATAGAACTTTGTCACTTGCAAACCCATAGAAGTTGAGCTGCCATACATGGACAAATTAAAATTGTCATAAATTTGCTAACCATGGACCCACCAGAGCCAACTTGTTTGGAGCACTAATCATACATGGTGCAATCTCACATTTTCATGAGGATGAGTAGGTATCACATGAAAACATGAGAGCCATTGGATCTATAAGCCAGTTAGCCAACCTAAAAAGTTGTGTTATCCCTTTGCAAAAATCCAACCCACTAAAGATCTCTCAAATTAGATACAAATGATGGGTTGAATGGGGGAAAAATGACTAACATTCTTGGAGACTTAATGGTATGCTTTCCTACTAAGCATAGATCAATGGTCTTAAATGATCCATTCGACATGGAGTCACCAAAAGAGAAAAGACACTATTCTATCTAGAAGTCCACAAAAATCTACCTCTACAACTAGCACAATTACAAAAAATGTTATATTAAAGAGGGAATAGTTGTACTCATGCACTTCTTGGAAAGTAGAAAAAAATCATACTCTAATATGTATAGGAATTTACAAAACTAAAAATCAAAAAAATCCATCAACTAGCTTATTGAAGTAGCTTCCCTTTCTCACGAGTTGATTCTTTCTTTCATGCACATGAGTAGCTGAAAATAATAAGAAGCATAACAAATTCACTATTGCATGGAACACCTTCTTCCCAATGCTAAAGACAATGAAGCTTTCTAACACTGGGACATTTTCAACTTAAGAAATACATACTTGCTCCTTCATTTGAAACTCACCCTCATGCTCAAAAGTAAGCCTGACTAGAGGCAACTTGTATTATTGCAAAGCTACATGCCTTATAGGGCATCTTCTTGATGGCACATGGTCTAAGCAATCAACCTTGACCGTGTTGTTCTATGCAACCATGGTGTCTAGCTATTTTGGAAGTGGCTCCCCCTCTTGTCAAGAAATAATCTCCACCTTTTCTTGATGATGCTCATCAGCCACCTCCTTGGGAGCTACTGGTATAGTGTAAATCATCAATTTATGTTATTGCAACTCATGATTATCTTATGAAGGGACAAATTGCTTAATGTTTGAGGATGAAAAAAACATCTCTAGCTCATCCCAAAAATTCCCCTCATCATAATCATCTTGCTCGGTTGCAATAAGATGCATAGGTTGAGGAACTGATGCATATCAACATGTTTCTCATCAAGGAAAAAGCTATCCTTGAGGCTCTCTTTCCCATCCTCCATATCATGGAGGACTATCTACTACAACAAATGATTTTCTTCCATCTCTAGTAGTAGATCCTCTTTTTATTATAAAGGCTCAAAAGACATAATTGTTTCGTCAAGAGAAGGAATAACCTTTTCTTTTGTTGCTAGAGATTGGCCTAGTATGTCATCTCCTCTTGATGTCTCTCTATCTCTTTTTGACTTGAAACCTCATCAAGCTACTTGTCACAAGCCAACAATTGCTAATTGTTCTCATGAAACCATGATTCCATTCTCCTACTCCATTCAATTGTTTTCATTTGGAGGCCCAAAAAATTCTCACACGTCTTAGCCATCATAGCTTCAATGGTCTTTATTTCACCCTTTGGAGGTGTTGGGTCTAATGGAGCAGGAGTAGGAGGGTAGTTATAATTTTAAGAAAATTAGCTATAACAAACTTAGGGTTGAGATTTAAATTGGAAATATGAGGGCTAAGGAATAACATTGTTATGATATGGGGAGAATACTAGTTGTTTCTATGAAATGGGTCCATGGTTAGAGCTTCATAAAAGCTGAATTTTTGTAGATTTTTTTTTAAATCACAAAAGATCAAAGATGATCCTTACATACCAGCACTATTTCATCTTGAAACTAGTAGATTTGCACTAGATTCACCATGATGTTTGATTGAATTCCTCCAAAGATTGATGACAATTAGAAAAACACCCAATTTGTTAATGGATAAATCTCAACTAGCTAACCAATAGCCCTTATGTAGCTAAATCTATGTCCCACTAGGCATGACAAAAATTGTTGGCACAAAATTTTGCACCCTTTCTTGAGGTATGACCCTCAAGTGACCTTGTATACCATGGAAATGACCTCCAAGTGTGGGACTTCCATTGTGATGTCAAATCTCTAAAGAATGAATGCTTCCTTACTATCAGGATGGACCTACAGTATAGCTAGAGAGGAAAAGGGAGAGAGATTATAGAAATTAATTACAGAGAGCGAAAGGGAGGTGATGCACTGAGATAGAACATGGTTACAATTTCTATCTAGAGATGCACAACACATCAATGAAACACTTCGATAGATAGATCTTGAATCTAATCTACCTTCAAAGAACTCACATGGAGGTTGGAAATCAATTAGGTGTTGAAAGGAAGGAGAAAATTCACAACAATATTGGTCTCAAATTAGTTTTGACAATTGAGTGTCCACATACTTAACCAATTCTTTAGTTGATGCCAAGTATAATACAGAAGCTGAACTACAATGTATGCCAAGCCAAAAAATTCAATAGGTGATGAGTGAAGTTTAGATGCCAAGCAATCTTTAGGTGCCAAGAAAATTTCAAGTGCCTAGCAAAGTATAGATGTTGAGTCACTATATATGCTGAGTGAAATAGAATTTCTATAGGAGCTAAGTGAGCTAGTTTTCCTATATGTGTCGAGCATTAGCAAGTAGTATGTTCCAAGTAACACAAAATTAGCATATGAGTTTGTTCCTTCACAAACTCACATGTAAACCATTTTTGGAGCCAACATAGGATAAATATTGAAGGATCTTGAAGATAAGATTGAATCTCTTGCATTACCTATGTAATCAACATGCATCCAATAAGAAAAATGTAGAAGGCATGCAACCAATAGAAAAAGTGCAAAGAAATGAGCAAGAAAATAAGATTTAATATTGATCTTAGATTCATACCTAACCCTAAGTCATTGAAATCTTTTAAAGGAGGACAAATCCTGATTATGCAAAAAGAGAGGATACATGTGAGTGAGAAGTGTATGGGTGAATTATAGAGTGTAGAAGAGTGTAAAGACTTAGTAAAGAATAGAGTAGCATTATAGAATCTAGTTGATCAAGAACTGAGTATCAAAACCTCAAAGAGTGACATATCAAATCAAGCAAGGATCAAAGTAGACAAAGTAGAACAAGGATCTGGAATCAACAATTGAAGATTACAAGTTATTAGGTTAAAGACTTTCTAATACCCTCTAGAAATTGTATTAGATATGAAAATCCTATGGACTTAGGTTGGCCTAGCAGCCATTTATAAATCTTTTAATAGGGTGGCATTCCAAGTGAATGTACTAAAGTCCTTTAACTAGGCCTACTTTTATTAGGGTAGTGAAATCCTTTAACTAGGACACTTTTGATAGGGTGTAAAGTCTTTAATAGGATAGGCCTTTCATAGGGCAAACCATTAGAAGTGGTCAAACATTGTAACCTTGAACAGTTACACATTGCTACAGTGATATTTTGTGGGTGTCATCCCCACCCCAATTTTACCTTCTCATTTTGGAGGGTGTCTAGGTTACCAAATTTGTGTGTTATCTATTTTTATGCATGTCTTTACTTTCATGTTTATTAGATAATTTAGATGCATGTGAATGGTTTTAGCTAAAAGGATTTGAAAAGGTTAAAGTTAGTTACTTCTGATTCACCCCACCCCCCCCCCCCCCCTCTATAAAGTAAATCTTCCCAATTTTTAATTCGAACAATTGGTATCAGAGCCTAGTTCTTACAAGGAGAAGCCTTATAGCTAGGAGAAAAGATCTAGAAATGGAAGTCTACAAACTTGGGAAGATCATATAAAATTAGGCAATTGACATACAACTTTCTTTTCATGCTTTCAAAGAAGCTAAAGGAGAACTAAGAAAATCCTTAAAGAGAAGAAGCGAGATTTCCATAGCTGAGAATGACACATAGTAAAAGGAGATTGACACCTCAAATCTATTTTCAAATGGAGATTCCAAATAATTTGATGTAGCAATAGCAGACCTAATGGAGAAAAATAGAGCTCAAGTAGAAGAAATTAGAACACTCAAGCTTGAACAAGAATCACAAGCCACGATGCTTTGCAAGGTGACTGAATAGAAGAAAAGAGCCATTGAAGATAAGGATATGCCAGAAGAAGACAAGAGAAACTTTTCCAATAGACTAGAAGAAAACTCAATTGAGCTTGCAAGAATTTTAAACATGTAGCTAGACAACCTAATTCAGATGATGAATGCACATCATTAACTGAATGCCAAGGACATTGAGATCTCTATACTAAGATGCAAACTGACCTTAAAAGAGAGAAGGAGATTTTAGAGAGGTTCAACAAACCCAATGAGGCCATCAAGCACTTTGAGAAACTACTAAAATCACCAAGGGCTAGAAAATGACACTTCAGGACTAGGTTACATCAGCACTGAACAAGGTGAATCATCCAAGACTGCAAAAGAAAGAAGTGACAAAGGTAAGAATAGTGAACCTACTTGTCATTTCTATGGTAAAAAGGGACATACCTTTAATGTATGCAAGAGTAGAAATTCCCATCAACATTACAAACTTAAGAATGCAAGTCATTGTCAAAAGTAAGGACATCAAGCACATGACTGTAGGACTAAATCTATTAGAAAACCAAGATTTGAAGGTCACTATTGCAATTGCCAAAAATATGGACATAGAGCTTTTGAGTGTAGATAAAAACCTATGTGGACATCAAATCAGATAGCAAGGGAAAGTGACCATGGTTATCACTAGAATTGGGACTACAACACAAGGTATAGTTGTCATTACTATTAAGAATATGGACACATTCCTAAAAATTGCATAAGGACATATTTTAGAGGGAACTACAATAGATGGTTAAGCCAAACTACATGTTTTAGTTTCTTGAAGACTGGTCACATCAGTAGGAATTGTCCAACAAGGTCAAAGGCATCCAACTCAAAGAATGAAAAAGTTAAAGAAAAGGTAGATGTTGAACACATCAAAGGAGAAATGAACAAGATATAGAAGAAGAAAGATGAGAGTAGCACATCAAATGAAGGGATCACTTCACCTAACAGGTCAAGTGATCACACTTCATCAAACTAAGAAAGAGAAGGCATAAGGAACTAATTTACAAACTTTTATCATATGTTAGTTCCTAGACAAGAAAATACTGAAAAGAATAGATCAACATGAACAAAGATGCAAAGTTAAAAATTCAAGATTTTACAAGTGTTGCTGAGTTGCCCTCAGATGTTGAGTAAAAATCTAGTACAAGCCGAGTTGATTGTCAAGACTATAAGATTCAAATGATTAGTAGGAGCCAAGTTGGTAAAGGAAGTTGAGTATTAGTTGAAGTCAAGTAAGTAATACTCCTATGGAAGCTGAGTGGTGAAAAGGCAATGGAAGCTGAGTAATGTAGAATCCTTCAAAAGCTGAGTGGATAGTTGTAACTGCAGTAAGCATTAAATGCGATGAAAATAGGGTATATTATCATATTTTCAATCATTTTTCCTCATCATGAACAAAGAGAAAAGATGAGAAAGAGCATAGAGTGAATCCAAATTAGAGAATCTAGTGTATAAGAAAATTTCAATAGAATTCCAAGCATGATTCCATCGATTTCAAGGTATTTACGATTGTGTTGAGTAGAATGCATGATGGTAGCTTATGGTTGGAGGATGGCCCTATAAAAATCACAAAAATAATTGTACATAGAGTGACAAGGTGCCCAACCTTAGATCAACCAAAGACCCTTAGGAGTGATTCTAAGGAGGCAATTGAGAAAAATTGAAGTACTAAGTGGAAAAAGAGAGGGATGTCAATTGACACCATCCAAGACCCTCTAGTTGACTTCTCTATTAGGTTCATTGCACACAAATTCTACCAATCCAGTAGACTCAATAGTGTGCCTTGTATTGCAGTAGAAATAGGATATAAATTGGTGAAAAAGGATCATACATATGATCTTGCAAAGATGCAACTACAATAGATCAATGAAAATCTAGTAGCAATCAGGAGAACCAAGGGAGCCTATTGCAAATTTGGTGCCATTTTGATATGTATTTTCTTTTATGTTCAAAATGAATTTCCTTCTTTTGGCAAAGTTGCATGGAAAACTAATACGTATATCATAGCTCAAGTCAATGAATACATAGAGCAGATGGGAGCTAATTTTGAGATCTTGATGACTAGTTATTTTGAGGACTTTAAGAAGACAACGAAGCAAAGGCTCAGAATTCCAATTTCCTTAGTAGAAAAACATGTAAATGATGTATGTTTTCTTGTAGATATAGACTATACATACATACAAATTTCCATACCAAGAGTGAGATGGTTAAAACCTCTTTGGTATGAAATAAACATAGATGAAGCATTAGCAACAACAACTGCATTATTAGTAGAGGAAGTTGAAAAGGATGCACCACATTTTGGAACCTATGACATGGTGAGATCAAAAGTGGATATGGAGTTGAAGACTACCTCCACTTTGAAAAAGAAGGACAAGCTTGTTAAGAAGCAAAAAGCTAAATTTGTTAAGAAGCTAAAAGCTAAATTTGGGGAAGGTATTGCAGAAGAAGCAGAAGAAGAAGGTGAAGATGTCGAGGGTGATGAAGAAGAACAAGATTAGGGGCCACTTGGTTTAACCTAAGGTATGGGAGAAGATGCAAATAAAGAGGATGGTGTCAAGCAAGAAGCACCAAAGGCTAAGAAAAAGAAGAGAAAAGCTCAAAAAGAGCTAGTTGCATAGCCTAAGGGAAAGAAGAAGGCTACAAAGCCAAGCCCAGCTAAGCCAACTACAAGGGCTGACACTAGGGATACAAGTCAAGGGAAAAAAGAGCAAGAGAAATAGAAAGCAACAGAACAAGGAAGAACTACAGAGCAGAAGAAGAGAAGAAAGTATGTTGCACCTCCTAAATCAAATGAAGAAAGAACAGAGTCTAATGAAGAACAATTCAGATTGGTAAACCATTCTACCACATCTAAATTGAAAAGAATTTGTAATAATATTAGAGATAATGTAGATTTAATTTTTCTAAAGACCATAGATTTCAATAAGTTGTCAAAGGAAAAACAAAACATAGTGGAAGAGTCCATCTACGCTATGATGGCTAAGTTCAAGACCACCCCACTTAAACTAGATAACTCAATGCCTAAGGAGCTAAGGTTATTAGTTGAGAATAAATGGTATTACTATCTCAAAATGGAGAAAGAAATAAGGGAGCCTACATTAGCTCATGTAATGCCAGACCTTACCAAAGTTCAAATAACAAAGGCTAGTAAGAAGCATGGGAGTAAATTTGCACCCAAATAAAAAGCCTTCAAAATTTTGCAGAACCAAATAGAAGATGTTGTCCAAAAGTCCACACAAATGTGGAAATTGATATATGGATTGACAATTGTGAAAGAAGGGAAAGAAGAACCATTTGAAGGTAGAAATGATGAATAAGAAGGAGAAAAATAAAAAGATGAGGAGGGAGAAAAAGAAAGAGATAAGGAAGAGGAAAAAGAGACAGAAGAGAAGACAGTGGACAAGACACATGGTGGAGAGGCAATAGCTGAGGAATAGTAGGAAGAACAGAGTGTCCAAGACACCCAACTGCCACCACCAAGTCCTCCACACACAACACTTGTAGAAATAGTAATTGTAAAGGATGTTCCTAACACCTTAGGTCAAAACACCAATCCTTTAATTGCAAGGGATCTCAAAAGGATCCTTCACCAATCTACATTGCAAGTTCAACTTTGTACAAATCTAGTTTTGTTGAGTGTTGATGAGTTGTAAAAAGCTATAGTAGAGATAACAAGGGAGAAGAAAAGCACACAAGAACAATCTACACAACCTCCCATAGCTACAATAGATCAATCCAAAGAGCAAGAAGAACAAGAAAAAATTGCTAAGTTTGATAGTACAGTTACAACAACAACAACTATCGATGAGCAAGAAAAAGAACAAAGAGGGCAAGATGTTCCTACTGCACAAAGTCAAGGTGTACCTCTTCAAATTATCATTATTGATCAAGGCTATAGAGAAGAGGAGAAAGAAGAAGAGAAAAC
Organism: Cupressus sempervirens; assembly: GCA_028749045.1. Taxonomy (NCBI): domain Eukaryota; kingdom Viridiplantae; phylum Streptophyta; class Pinopsida; order Cupressales; family Cupressaceae; genus Cupressus; species Cupressus sempervirens. Next base: position 782,346,042 of record CM053786.1, read on the forward strand.
CCCTAAGGAGCAAGAGACAGTACAAACATTAGTGAACTTGCCTACCTCGAGGACTCCTAACAAGAAGTTGAGTGGTGATGTAGTACCATTGTAGATTTCAGCACTAGGCTCAAGCTCTACAAAGGTTGCAAGGGTTCTTTAGTATGGAGACCCTACAATTGATGAAGAAATAGTCATACCTAGTTATGACTCAAGAACTATGAACCTACAATAGATAAATGAAGTACAAGAGGCACTAGAGAGGAGGAAGAGACAAGAAATACTTAGAAATGAGTTTAGGCAGAAGCAAGTGCTGGTGGAAATCATTGACATATTTCTTGATGCATTCATCCTGTAAGTACTTGATGAAACCTAGCCTATCATGGAGCAATTGTCCAACATTGTGGACTAGGTACAGAATGAGGACCTAGAAGCTAATGTTAAACTATTAGAATGGTTAGAAAAGAAGTTTCAAATGAAAGTGAATGAGAAAATATCAAGTGAAATAGCACTTTCACAAATTGAATTGGCTAAGAAGATTGAAAAAGTAAAGAAAGTACTTGAGAATGTATTCTCATTGTACAACAAGTTGTGTGATTCATCATATTTCAGACATGAAACTATCCAAAGGATACTGAGCTTGGAATGAAATCTAAAGATTTCTAGCACTCAGCTACCCAAAGATCCAACTCAAAGTGAGTAGCATTTTGCAGCTATGCTTCACACACAAAAAGAATTAGTTGTATTGAGAGTCGAAGAGGCCAATATTAAGGCCAAATTGATGCAAATTCAATCTTCCATTACCCCACATCTAGAAGTACTCCATAAGGAATAGGCCTATGAAGAAAATGTTCTAAAGAAAGATCCTAATCTTTCTACTCTAGAATGCCTTAAACATCTTGTAGTAGAGATAGCCATCCAGTACAAGTCATTGGATATTGCTTTAGATAATTGGGATGCTTCTCTCAAGATGATTATGGAGGTAAATAAAACATTTTTGGAAAAATATTCTATTTATCCTTAGGACCCTTTGACATAAGTGTCAAAAAGGGGGAGAATATATTCATGGGGGATATAATTCATTATTGTATGGGGAGATATAATGTTTTGGGGGAGATGTGAATAAGAATGGTTACATAATTCATTCTTTGATGGAAGTAATAAAGAATATCCAAATGGGGAGATATTCAAAATTCACATTTTGAGGAAGCAATAAATCCAAAAGGATGCAAAATTGCAAGAGGATGTGATAGGGAACCGATACAAAGTACATGGAGTAGAAATAAGGTACAAATAGATATATCAGCATGAGACACATTTAACACAAGAATTTTGGTTACAAGAATGGAAATGGCACATCAGCTCAAGGTGAGTTACAAGATTTTGAGGTATACAAAATTTTGAATAAGTTTTTGAAGTCTTGTACATATGTTGAATAGAATATGTAGTATACTCATAGAGATCAGATTTATAATGTTTATTTAAGTGTTTTTTCCACTCATTTCAAAGGGGGAGATTGTTGGTCTTAGATTGGTTTTGACAATTGAGTGTCAACACACTTAACCAATTCTTTAGTTGATGCCGAGTATAATACAGAAGCTGAAATACAATGTATGCCAAACCAAAAAATTCAATAGGTGCTGAGTGAACTTTAGGTGTCGAGCAATATTTAGGTGTCAAGAAAACTTCAAGTTTCAAGCAAAGTATAGATGTCAAGTCCCTATAGATGTTGAGTGAAACAGAATTGCTATAGGAGCCGAGTGAGCCAATTTTCCTATATGTGTTGAGCATCAGCAACTAGTATGTTTTGAGTAACACAGAATCAACATATAATTTTGTTCTTTCACAAACTCAAATGTAAACTATTTTTGGAGCCGACATAGGATGAATCTCAAAGGATCTTGAAGATAAGATTGAATCTCTTGCATTACCTATGTAATCAACATGCAACCAATAAGAAAAATATAGAATGCATGCAACCAATAGGAAAAGTTCAAGAAATGAGTGGGAAAAGAACATTTAATATTGATTTTAAATTCATACCTAACCATAAGTCTTCAAAATCTTTAAAAGGAGGACAAAGCCTCATTATGTGAAAAGAGAGGATATGCATGAGTGAGAAGTGTATGGGTGAATTATAGTGAAGTGCAAAAGAATGTAAAGACTTAGTGAAGAATAGAGCATCATTGCAAAATCTAGTTAATCAAGAACTAAGTATTAGAACCTTGAAGAGTGACATATTAGATCAAGTAAGAATCAGAGTACATAAAACAGAACAAGGATCTAGAATCGGCAATTGAAGATTGCAAGTTATTAGGTCAAAGACTTTCTAATATTCTCTAGCAATTGTATTAGTACGAAAATCCTATGGACTTAGGTTGGCCTAGAAACCATTTATAAATCCTTTAATAGGGTGGCATTCCAAGTGAATGTACTAAAGTCCTTTAACCAAGCCTACTTTTAGCAGGGTAGTGAAATCCTTTAACCAGGTCACTTTTAATAGGGTGTAAAGTCTTTAATAGGATAGGCCTTTCACAGGGCAAACCATTAGAAGTGGTCAAACATTGTAACCTTGAATATTTACACATTGTTGTAGTGATATTTTGTGGGTGTCATCCCCACCCCAGTTTTACCTTCTCATTTTGGAGGGTTTCTGGGTTACCAAATTTGTGTGTTATCTATTTTCATGCATGTCTTTACTTTCATATTTATTAGATAATTTAGATGCATGTGAATGGTTTTAGCCAAAAGGTTAAAGTTAGTTACTTCTAATTCACCCACACCCCCCCCCCCCCCCCTGCCCCGCCCCTTCTCAGAAGTAAATTTTCCCACTTGTTAATTGCAACAAACACAACACTTCACTAGCAAATTAAACACAACATGCAAACCTTACAAACTAGAAAATAAAAATTCACAACAAAGAAATTAACATGCACAAATAGTGAATGGAAAGAAGAGGTAAGAATTGGAGCTATTTCATTAATGGAAGGAAAGATTATAGAGCATAATGTTGTTGTAAAATACAAATAGAGAAGAAACCTTAGAAAATATTTACAACTTCCCTTTAAAGAGTTTAGGCATAACTTTGATTTAACACTGGAGTTCAAATCCCAACCAAGATGGAGTTGAGTTGTATTGAAGGCAATAATTGAGAATCAGAAAGAAATATGATCATGAAGTACACTTGCTCGTGGAAGCGATAGGAAGATTAAAAATGATGCATCTAGTCGTAAGAGGTCAAATCACCAAAGATTTTATCATTTTATGCATTAAAAATGTGTGGATTTCAATAGAATTGTGCAAACAAGGCCTAAGAAGTCACTTAACATTCAAGAACTAGCCTTGGTAACATGTTATGGCTATAAGAAAATTGTGGGGAGGGATAGCATGACATGTTATCCACCTACAAAATGTAGGGTTGACTGCATTAGGAATCTAATTTCCCCAAGAAAATGATGGTCATTGATGGAGATGCTTCCTTCAAAATGGATGACACATATATGGAAATAATCTCCCCCAATGAAAGATTAAGTCGCCATCATCAATCAAGATCCACTATTCAAAGTGGACGGTTGAGATGTAAAGAGGAGATCCCAAAGATACACCAAATCCAATGGCTATCATATCTTCACAAAGGGCCAAGGCAACAATGGAAAAATATGAGAACTATAGGATCAAAGGATCTCAAAAAAGAGGGAAGCGGATAGCACAAAAGGTGGGACCCTCCACCATGTGGCACAATTCAAAACCTTGGAACCTCACAGAGATACTGCAGTATGAAGAAATGTCAGAGGCAATATAGCATGACCAAATTATGGGTTCTAGAGCATTGAGGAAACACTAAAACATTGAGAAATTTCAAAATGGAGACTCGTGGCAGCATCCCATGTTCTCACGATCCTAAGCTAATACTCCATGAAAACACATGGGTAATTGCTCTTTGATAGAGCAGACAAAAATCTTTTAATATTTTGATGAATCTCCATCATCAATCTACACATGTGCATATTGGGTAACTTTATAGAGATGGGACCCTACCACCCAAAGGCACATGGCACAATTTTAGGTTTTAGATCATCAAAGAAGCATTGTAGCATGAAGAAATGCCAGAATGATGATGTGTGGCTTCTCACAAAACCCTACTAAGCCAAACACAAAGACAAAAAAATTATTGATCATGTCTACATGCATATGAAACCTTGGACCCTGTCAGCTACTGACATGGAAATACATTGACCAATTGCAGATAAAAAAACTCTATCACAAGTGGACCCAGAGAAGTTAAGGTGGCACACATGGATGAATCAACATTGACATAACTCTGCTAATTTTCAACCCATCAGAGCTAAAATATTTGGAGTGCTCATCATATTTGGTATAATCTCATGTTTTTAGGAGGATAAGCAGGTATCACACAAAAGCACAAGAGTTGTTGGATTTGTGAGCTAGTGAACCAACCCAAAAAGTTGTGTTATCCCTCTCCAAGGAATCCAACCCACTAAAGATCTCTAAAATTGGTTATGAATGATGGATTGAATTGGGGGGGGGGAATGGCCAACATGAACCTTGTCAAAATGTCATTGAGGAAGCCTTCGTCAAAATAAATTTAATGATAATTGATCCAAGATCCTACACCAATATAAAATGTTTCCCAATAGAGGTAGTCCTCTAATGTTGCAAGAAGTATATTACTCTTGAGTATAGATGATTTCTATTTGATAGAATTATAATTATGTAATGACAAAAAAGTAGATCTCAAAGGAAAAGCTTTGCACATGCACTTAATTTGTTATCATGCAAAAATACAATCCTCATGCCTCTATTAAAAAAAGTGTCATGAAATACATGTAACCTTCTTGGAGATCAATAGGTGTTTTTATTCAATGAATAAAATGTTCAAGGAAATCCAATGATTGTGTACAATATTTATCAAAGGGAAGCCATTGAAGATTCTGAAAAGATAGTGATAAGAGAAAAGAATGCCTGGTAATGTTGAATAGACAATCCCATTAGCTAAAAAATGAAGGAAAGAACATAGAAGTCAAACACAAGCATGGGGAAATTACATGTATAGTTAGCAAGTAACACCAAAGAGAAAATCATTTTGAAGAGTGTAGATCAACACTTTGGAGGAAGTTCAATCATAATAAAAATCAAAGGATTTGTGTAGGAAACTTATACCTCGATGATCTATCCATTTGATAATCATTCAAAATCATAGAATGTAGGGAAAAAAGAAAATACATGGAAAACTATTCATCTCTAGATAACAATAAAATGTATGGGACCAATATTAGAGGAGGTTATCTTTAATTCAAGACTAAAAATAGTATTAGAGCTTAACTTCAGCAATGATGATTTTAGACATTATTAAAATTATTTTGTTGTAACTATTTAAGATTGGAGGTAACAATGATATTGGTAACAAAGGCCTTCTGCATGGGTTAAGGGAAGATGTAATATAAGTTTACACATGTATACTATATCCCCATGATACAAAAGGAACATTATAAACTAGACCATGATGGAACATCATAAATCAAACCAAGATTATCGAGGTATCTAGTAATACTAACCAATAACATTTTAAAAGGAAAATTTCTTGGTTGGTCTATCAAGTCAGCACTGGATCTAATAGATTGTGTGGTCTCGATATCCCATAAAACTGGACAAAACAATTGTGTGGCCTTGATCTCTCACAAAAATAAACAACACAATTCACCTACAATAGCAAAGATCAATAACTATCGATGAGAGACAATAATATAATAATTTTTGGTAATTCTGATATTGTTACCCCAACTAATTAATATAAACTATGGTATGTTGACAATCATAAAAATGATATTTGTAAATAACATCATTGTCTCATAAAGAAATGGTGAAGATAGGGAAAAAACTCCTAAAATTTCCTTCTTGAATCGATATTGTTAGGAGACCCAATGTTTATCATCAATATTAGGTGTCAAGGGATAATCATTACATTGATTAGCCACTAGGGAAGAAATGTTAAGGGAAAGATGTTATCAATCATAACAAAAGGTGTTGGAAATGATTGAAATTATCATAAGAAAAGTTGTTGGAATAATATATGGAATTGGTAAATATATGGAACTGGTAAAGAATGTCCTCAATCATTGTTTTTTCATTGATGTCAAACTTGCTACTTGCAGGAATGACAATTGCTTTAGTGATCCAAATACTATCAATTAGTTAATTGTCAAGGAGGAAGCAATCAATAAGATGTAACTAGAACACCTAGAGAAAGGTTGAAGTTATGATGTTGTAATGAAGTACAAGGATTAGCTAAGCCATTGATGAAAAAGTCTATTTGATGGAATACTATAAGATACAAAGAATGGGCACACTAAAACATATCAAAGATTTAAGGTTTTAGCTAAGTCTTTTGTAAAACTCAAACTAAGTTTATTAGAGAGAAGGAGTCGAGAAAGCTAGTAAGAGTTGAGCAAATTCCTAGTTAGTGTCGAGTAGAACCAAGTGCCGAGCAAAACCAAGTGCCGAGCAGAACCAAGTACCGAGCAGAACCAAGTGCCGAGTAGTTATAAGTGTTGAGTAACACAGAGGTGCTGAGCACCAGTAACTCAATAATGCTAAGTTGCTGCATTATTTTGGAAATCGAAGATTCGCCAGATCTAAGCCGACAAGGTTTTTATCTAGAAGTTTGTGAATTAAAAGGAAGATAAGAATGATGAGTTGGTGGCACAGAACACCATGTAGAACATTTTTCTTTTAGAGAAACAACTGGCAAAGTTTCTAGAAGAAAAAAAGATATGGGGTAGATACATTGTATCCTACCTAATCCATTTTGAAACCCTAAAATTGGAAAGGGGGAATTGAGCGGCAAAAGGAAAATCAGACTTCTATATAAGAAGACATAAGTTAATGAAGAAAGAGAGCGAGAAAGGAATAAGGAGAGAGAGCTGGTCAAACATAAAAGCATGAAGTGTTGTAGAATTTGCTAAGGAGAAAAAGCACAGGAACTCTGTTTGGATAGATGAACACAAGGATGATTGCATTGGCAGAATGAGTAAGAAGACTCAAGGAGACGAAGCTTGAGAGGGAAACAAGCAGTCAGAGCTGAAGTGATTGAAGCCAAGCATAAGGATTGAATTGAAAGTGTGATATGAAATCTGCAAAGTATGTTGTAAGTTATATCAGATCAAAAGATCGTTACTTTTTAGCAATTGTAACAGTAAGTTTAAAATCCTATGGACTTAGGTTGGTTTAACAGCCATAAGATAAATCCTTTAACAAGTGAGATTCCAAGTGAATGTTCTAAAGACGTTTTACCAGGCCCATTCCTAACAGTTTGGTGAAATCCTCTAATAGGGTCACATTTAACAGTGTGTTGTAAGCCTTTAATAGGGCAGGCTTTTAACAGGGCATCACTTCAGAAGAGTGAAAATCAAGTAGCATGTTACTAGTGGTTTTTCCCAAATTAGGTTTCCATGTAAATCATTGTGTCATGTGTTGATTTTGGATGCTTTGTCATTGCATATTAATTTATTGTAACTTGCTTATATGATTGATTTAAATATTGGATGGATGAAAAGTATATGGATTCATTAAAAGTAGTAAAAAGGTATTAATAGGGAATTTTGGACCTTGAATAACTGATTCACCCCCCCTCTCAGTTATTCTAAAGAGTTCTAACAATTGGTATCAAAGCTAACTGTTGATTCAGTTTAAAGGGACTACAAGCAGAAAAGATCAAAATGGCAAAGAGAGAAGTTCCCAAGCTCAACAAAGACAACTTTGTTGCATGGCAAAGTTTGATGAAGCTACATCTTGGATCCATAGGAGATTATGCCCAAAATTCAATTATTATTACACATGTAGATCCAACAGGTGCTCCTACTATAGAAGACATGAAAAACAAGCAAGAACACAACCAGACAATGCTAGAAATTGCCTCTGTACTCAGCTATGCTGAATTTGATGATATCAAAGGATGTGACACTGCATTCAAAATGTGGAAAGCCTTATCAGACATCTATGGAGGAGATCAGAATGTACAAAGAGAAAAAAGAGAAAGTCTCAGAGGAAAGTTTGATGACATGAAAATGGAAGAAAATGAGAATGATGCTCAGTATGGTGCAAGAATAAAGGAAGTGGTAAGTGCAATAAGATGCTTGAGTGGTCAACTGGATGAAGATACTGTTAATAGTAAGTTCTTAAGAACCTTACTCCCTATCTATGCTATTAGAGTATCAGCAATACAAGAGCTAAGATGTATACCAAGAAATAGTCTAAGCTTTGAAGGTATAATAGGTAGACTCACTGCATTTGAGTTATCTAACTTTGACAACTACAAACTTGAAAATGTTGAATTTTTTTTTAAGGCCAAGTTATCACTGAAAGATGCCGAATAGGTGAAATCAAAGAAAGGAAGAAAAATGAAGTGTGTATCTAGTGACAGTAGCACTGATGAGGAAGATGTGGAACAATTGGAAGCATTACTTGCTAGAAGATTTCATCGGGGAAAAGGAAAATTCAAAGGTAAGATGCCTATCATTTGTTTCAATTGCAATGAAGTAGGTCATATTGCTGCAAGGTGCCCACAGAAAAAAGATTTCAAAGAAGACAACAAATACAAGAACAGAAGAGATGATGACAGGAGAGATTACAAAGAAAAAGGTAAGAAGTGTTATATTGTTGAATAAAATTCTAATGATAATGATGATTAAGTTGTTTATGTAGCTATGAAGGACCAATCTAATGAAGAAGAGACCACAACACTTGTAACGTGTATAAACAAGAATGACAGATGGATCATAGACAGTGGATGTTGACATCACATGACAGGAGACAAAAGTAAGTTTGTTAACTTTACTCAGTATGATGGAAATAGTGTTAGATTTGGTAATGATGCTCCATGTCAAATCAAAGGAAAAGGTTCCATTAAGCTCACAGAACAAATTTCATGTGACAATGCATACTATGTTGAAGGATTAAACTACAATTTACTAAGTGTCTCACAGTTAGGCAATGTAGGTTGCAAAGTGGAATTTGGAAACAAAATTGCAAAAATCTATGATACTGATGGTAAACTGATAAGAAAAGGAGATCAAACAAAGAGTAATTTTGTTTTATCTTGATATGGATGATGTTTCTTGTCTATTTGCAAAATTTGATGATGAATGGTTATGGCATAGAAGATTATGTCATGTCAACTTTGACAATCTAGTCAACATCAGTAAAATGAAGAAAGTCAGAGGTCTACCAAAATTGAAGAAGCCTGATAATATCATGTGCAAACAATGTCAGCTACGAAAGATGACACAATCAAGTTTCAAAAGCAAAAACTATACATCTAAAGAGATACTTGCGTTAGTTCACACTAACTTATGTGGTCCAATGGAAATACAAAGCTATAGAGGAGATAAATACATAATGTTATTTGTTGATGACTATTCCAGGATGATGATTGTTATGTTCTTAAAACAAAAATCTGATGCTTTTCAAATGTTTAAGTGGTATGTGGCTAGAGTTGAAAAGGAAATTGGAAAAAGCTTGAAATGCCTAAGATCAGATAGAGGTGGTGAATTTACATCAAATGAATTCAAGATATTCTGTAATGACAAAGGAATCAAAAGGCAAACGTCAGCTCCTAGAACTCCCTCATAGAATGGAATTGCTGAAAGAAGAAACATATATGTGATTGACTATGCCAGAACATTAATGATGGAAAAGAATGTTGCTCTAAAATACTGGAGAGAAGCTGTAAGTGTAGCTGTTCATACACTAAACCGAGTACAAGTCAAGAAAGGTACAAATACAACACCTTTTGAATTATGGTATGGTCACTCACCCAATATAAAACATTTCAAAGTGTTTGGTTTCAAATGCTTTATCCTTAAAGATGCTAGAAATGGAAAATTTGATGCAAAAAGTGATGAAGGTATATTTCTTGCTTACTCCACTAGAAGTAACGCATATAATTGTTTGAATATTAACACTAACAAAATTGTAGAAAGTGCAAATGTAAATTTTGATGAGCACATAGAAGTCCAAGCTGAAAAACCAAAGAAAATGGAACAGTACAAAACCTTTGTTTATTCTTATGAAGGAATGACTATTGATGAAAATGATATCAATCAAATTGGAAATCAACAACAGGTATCAGTTTCAACCGATTCATAACCAGTGAATGTCGAGTTGCATTCAGAAGCCGAGTTGCAGAATGAAGAAAATGCACAATTTGATTCTAAAAATAGTACACATAATGAAGAACAACCTGACAACGAAATGCATAGTGATCCTAAATCCGAAAGATCAAACATGGAAACAATGACAGAGCCAAGATTATCCAAATATGTAAAAAGACATCATCCTGCTAAACAAATAATTGGTGACAAAGATGCAAGACCAATGACAAGGAATAGACTAAGACATGAATAATGTCTGATCAACAAATCTGAACCCAAGACATTATATGGTGCATTACAAGATGATGACTGGTATAAAGCTATGGAAGAAGAAATTGATCAAATAAGAAAAAATAAAACCTAGAGTTTGGTTCCCAGACCAACTGACAAGAATGTGATTGGCACCAAATGGGTATTCAGAAACAAACTAGATGAGAATGGTGAGATTACTAGAAACAAAGCTAGACTAGTATGTAAGGGTTATGCTCAAGAAGAAGGAATAGACTATGGAGAAACATTCGCTCCTGTTGCTAGAATGGAAAGAGTAAGAACTTTACTTGCATATGCTACCTACAAAGATTTTAAAGTCTATCAGATGGATGTAAAATCTGCTTTCTTAAATGGTATACTAGAAGAAGAAGTCTACATTGAACAACCAGAAGGATTTTTTGATGAAAACAATAGGGATATGGTGTGTAAGTTACATAAAGAACTCTATGGTTTGAAACAAGCACTTAGAGCATGGTATGAGAGACTTCACAAGTATCTAGTGCAAATTGGATTTGAAAAAATTGATGATAATAGCAACATGTACATCAAAGCAGAAGAAGGTAAAGACATTATTGTATCTAAAATCTTTGTGGATGACATAGTGTTTGGAGGTAAGGAAGTACTTTGCAAAGGCTTTGCTGACAAAATGAAACATGAATTTGAGATGTCTATGTTTGGAGAAATCAATTTTTTTGTTGGATTGCAAGTATATCAACTCAAACATGGAATATTTGTTACACAATCAAAATACATCAAAGAAATTATTAAAACATTTGGATTGGAGGAATCCAAACTAGTCAGCACACCAATGGCAACGGGAAATAAGCTATCCAAAAATGATGAGTCAGCTGAAGTCAATCAAACAATGTACAGATCCATGATTGAAAAACTACAATATGTTGTACATGGTAGACCAAACATAGCATTATCAGTTGGAATAGTGGCTAGGTTCTCTACTAATCTTAAAGGGACTGATGACTTTGGTCTATACTACAAAAAGAATGGAAATTTTGAGCTCAATACTTATACAGATGCAGACTGGGGAGGAAACATTGATGACAGAAAAAGCACAAGTGGAGGTGCATTATTTCTAGGCAAAAGGCTAGTTACCTGGACTAGCAAGAAACAAACATGTACATCCCAGTCCACTACAGAGTCAAAATATGTGGCAGCTGCAGTCAATTGCACAAACATTGTATGGCTCACACATCTATTAAATGGAATGAAAGAAGAAGTAACAAAACCTGCGATATTGTATTGTGATAACACAAGTGCTATAAACATATCCAAAAATCTAGTGATGCATGCAAAAACCAAGCATATTGCAATCAAGTATCATTATGTCAGAGAATTGGTAGAAGACAAACAAGTGAAGTTGGAATACATTCACACAAAGGAAAAAACTGCAGATATCTTCACCAAACCATTGCCCAAGGATGCCTATGAATATCTTAGAGGAAAGTTTGGGGTCATACCCCTAACTCAAGCTGTTTAAGGCAACAAGAAAGCTGCCTTTCATCAACAGGAATAAATCATTGAAATATTAACAAGTTGATGCAAAGGATGACAGCAGGAACAAAAACTCTAAATCAATCACAAGCATGGTGATAGAGGGAGAAAATCAACTAGAAGCCAAAGCTTATATTCTGCATGATAAAGATGCTACATCTTTGGCATTTATGTCAAAGAAGGAGAAATATGCAAAAAACTGATCAATACAAAGAAAGAGAGAGATATATGAGATCAGTAGTAAAAATGCAGCAAGACAACGTATACAATCTTGGTGGTAACTAAGTTGATCAATTGATTAGTTTGGTTTGCCATCAATGCCAAAGAGGGAGATTTTTGGAAATGATTGAAATGATCATAAGAAAAGTTGTTGGAATAATATATGGAACTGGTAAAGAATGTCCTCAATCATTGTTTTTTCATTGATGTCAAACTTGCTACTTTCAGGAATGATAATTGCTTTAGTGATCCAAATACTATCAATTAGTTGATTGTCAAGGAGGAAGCAATCAATAAGATGTAACTAGAACACCTAGAGAAAGGTTGAATTTATGATGTTGTAATGAAGTACAAGGATCAGCTAAGCCATTAATGAAAAAGTGTATTTGATGGAATACTATAAGATACAAAGAATGGGCACACTTAAACATATCAAAGATTTAAGGTTTTAGCTAAGTCTTTTGTAAAACTCAAACTAAGTTCATTAGAGAGAAGGAGCCGAGCAAGCTAGTAAGAGCTGAGCAAATTCCTAGTTAATGTCGAGTAGAACCAAGTGTCGAGTAGAACCAAATGCCGACTAGAACCAAGTGCTGAGCAGAACCAAGTACCAAGCAGAACCAAGTGCTGAGCAGGTATAGGTGTCGAGTAACACAAAGGTGCCAAGCACCAGTAGCTCAATAATGTCGAGTTGCTCCATTATTTTGGAAATCGAAGATTCGCCAGATCTAAGCTAACAAGGTTGTTATCTATAAGTTTGTGAATTAAAAGGAAGATAAGAATGATGAGTTGGTGGCACAGAACACCATGTAGAACATTTTTCTTTTAGAGAAACAACTGGCAAAGTTTCTAGAAGAAAACAAGATATGGGGTAGATACATTGTATCCTACCTAATCCATTTTGAAACCCTAAAATTGGAAAGGGAGAATTGAGCGGCAAAAGGAAAATCAGACTTCTATATAAGAAGACATAAGTTAATGAAGAAAGAGAGCGAGAAAGGAATAAGGAGAGAGAGCTGGTCAAGCATAAAAGCATGAAGTGCTGTAGAATGTGCTAAGGAGAAGAAAGCACAAGAACTCTGTTTGGATAGACGACCACAAGGATGATTGCATCGGCAGAATGAGTAAGAAGACTCAAGGAGATGAAGCTTGAGAGGGAGACAAGAAGTCAGAGCTAAAGTGATTGAAGCCAAGCATAAGGATTGAATTGAAAGTGTGATCTGAAATTTGCAAAGTATGTTGTAAGTTATATCAGATCAAAAGACCATTATCGTTACTTTCTAGCAATTGTAATAGTAAGTTTAAAATCCTATGGACTTAGGTTGGTTTAATAGCAATAATATAAATCCTTTAATAGGGTGACATTCCAAGTGAATGTTCTAAAGACCTTTTACCAGGCCCATTCCTAACAGTTTGGTGAAATCCTCTAACAGGGTCACATTTAATAGTGTGTTGTAAGCCTTTAATAGGGTAGGCTTTTAACAGGGCATCACTTCAAAAGAGTGAAAATCAAGTAGCATGTTACTGGTGGTTTTTCCCAAATTGGGTTTCCACGTAAATCATTGTGTCATGTGTTGATTTTGGATGTTTTGTCATTGCATATTGATTTACTATAACTTGCTTATATGATTGATTTAAGTATTGGATGGATGAAAAGTATATGGATTCATTAAAAGTAGTAAAAAGGTATTAGTAGGGAATTTTGGACCTTGAATAACTGATTCACCCCCCCTCTCAGTTATTCTAAAGAATTCTAACAAAAGGGAAGTAACTAATTGGTTGTGTAATTAGGTTACTATCTAGATGTGTTAATCATAAAAATATGTAATATTCTTTATCATTGGTCAAAGAAATAAATATTCTTATGAAAGGGAAGTGTTCAAGTTAATTAATAGGAAACAATATCACAAGTCATGATAAAGAAGGAGAACCTCCATAGTGTGTCAGTGGCCACGTTGGACGTTGACTCACCCAAGAAAATTAAATAAGAAAATCTCATAGCTTGTGCCTAAGATTTGTATGTATGGAGGAATTCAATTTGGACATCAATTTTATTAAATTAAATGTTAGCGATTGGAGAAGAGAAGAGAAATAAAGGATATATATTCATATTTACCAAATCTTTTATATATATATATATATATATATATATATATATATATATATATAATTTCAAAATAATGTAAGAGATTTAACAAGTGTGTGATGAATAAAAGAGGACAAACCAAAACTTATTAAAGATTGCATTCAAGGAAGAAAGATTGATCTTTGCTTTGATATATTTCAATTTTTTTGTATTTAGGCCCTTATTGGAGAAATTTGCATCGAAGATGTTGATGCACAAATAATTATTTAATTATCCTTAAGTATTGTTAGAATTAACCATAGACAAAAGTAATAATTACATTCAAATATAACCAAGATCAAAAAGTAATATATCACATAGAAGAGAATGCACGACATGAGGATTTAACATGATTCATCCAATCCCTAGACTACATTCACCAACAACAAGTCTAATATTATTATTATTCATTGATTACAATCCACAATTCCTTATAGCTCAATATCACCACAAAAAGCTACAATCTCATCATACATTATAAAATTCCTAACCCTAAGCCATTTTGTACAAGCTTTTTGTTGCTTACAAAATTAGGGCTAGAATAAGTCATCCAATAGAAAAATAGCAGTTTGTGCCTTTTACAATAGTAGAGTCATTTTTGGCACACCTCAACCCCACCCTATACTAGGACAAGGAGCACACCCAAGGCATTTCCCTAGGATCCTACAAGGGGTGCTGCCCCTTGACCCCATCTTAGGGGCACTACCCTAAAACTATCGTAGAAATAATCTAGGAGAAATCTTAACCAAATCAAACTTTGAGTCTAATTAGATTCCACATCACAACAAGTATTACATTTATTTTCTCATTGTAATCTCTCTCTTATTTGTATTTATATACATATTATAAGAGCTATTCTCTTTGATCTTTTCCTTCAAGTATAATCTTATAGGAAAAATAAGGATTGATTACACATTTAGAAGGGGTATGACACTTCTTCAAAGGCAAAGGAGCTCAGAAGATTAATGTTAAGAGGTAGTCTGATACATCCAATGTAAATTTATTATTGACAAGAGTTGTTAGATAATAATGAGTTATAGGGACATCTTTGAGATTGCAACACTCATTGATTTGGGGGTTCCCACGAGGGTAAAATGGTGTAAATTTTATATCAAATGCCAACTCTATCATTTGAATTGTGATGCTAGAAGAAACTACAAATAAAACTCTCACATACATATAAATTTCTTGCATCATGAAGGATAACATTGGGAAGAGAAGAATGGTGCATTAGACATGTTAATGATTCGTTAAAAGTGAATTATAAATGTTAATGATTCATTAGATAAATATTCTTGGTTATTCACTCTTGAATGCCAATTATATTTTCATATCATAATCAATCTATGAACTATGCATGTAATATAAGATTCATTTGTTTTATTATGCTCTTGTTCTTTCCATTGATCCTCGAGAATGATTCTTTCCAAATAAGAGCATAAAGAAGTTTTCTATAATTGAATATGATAAAAAATTATCCTAAAATATAATAGTGGTAAATTCACATTACGGGGGAAATGGGGGATGATAAATAATGTTCTATTCCCTCTTTAATCATCTTTAAAGGGAAGATGTTCCATTCATGTGCAGATAAGTATTTGTTGTCTTTGAGTATTGTAGTTATGTACTTACTATATTCTCTATTAATTGTATTTCTATATGTGTACTATAAAAAACCATTTTTCTTCATCTTTTCCTTTATGTCTGAGGAAATTCTTATAGGAAAACAAGGTTGGTGTTTTACACATGCTACCAAATATTGTGCAAACTCAATCTTCTGATAGTAGCCTCAAAGAAGTTGTGATCTAGAATTCATAATTGAGATTATGAGTATCCTTTTATATTAAGAGGGAGTCTAAAAGTACATGTGTGTGACTGCATGATTTTGATGATCCTACCCATGTATATACCATGAGGAAGTGATGACTTTTCATTAGAAAGTTGAAAGATTGACATCAGACTCAAATGGAGTTTGATAATTTATCTCAGGCATTTGTCGATGAAGAGAGCTTCTAAGGGAGCAGCTAGAGGATCTAACTTCCCATAATCTTTGTTCAAAGGGAGAACTTTGAGGTGCAATTCCTTGTTAATCAATTTTTTCTCTAGGAAAGAAAAGTTTGAGGTGAAATTTCTTGTAATGCATTATACTATTTAAGAGAGGGTTTTAAGGTGAAAGACCTTGTTTCACCCTCTAGGAGTAGCTATGGTGTATCCACCCTCTGAATTGGTTTATAGTGGATATCATTAGTTACTATTTTTTATATGTGGATTATATCATGAAAGGTGACAATATTTCATTAATGTAATTGTGAGGTCACTATTGTAATGATGCAGGAGCATCGTAGGGTAGTCAGCAATCTCAATCCATGCAGGAGCTTTGTGATTGGATTTGTGGAGTTATGCTTTACATAGTTGGGGATATGTTTGAGGCACATTGGGGTACCTCGTCCTAAGTATGCACAAAGTTTGGAGTAATCATATTGGAGTTAGAGTCATATTGGTGGTTGTTGGTAATGTGTTCCCAATTAACTAGCAGACCTTGGAGACTATATTTGTGAGCTTCAATGGAGGGAATTGATGTGTGTGCTCTTGGATTTGGATAGTTGGATGGAATGTGGACCTATTCCTAAGGGTGTGTACTTTCATGTTGCCACATGAGTTATTTATGCTTTGTAAACTCAGGGCATGTCCTTATTATTTAGTTATTTCATGTATTTAATGCATGTTGCAAGATGACTTGTGCCTTGAGGGTGTATTTAATGTGAGTGTTTATTTAATGTGTGATTTTCTAGGCTGATTTGTGGCATGGTTTAGTATAACTAGAGGGTCTTTGATATCTTGAGTTATTATCAGATAGCATGGTGTTCAACATGGAATAGATAAGAGGAGTGAAGTTGAGCAAAGCTAATAGCTAAATGAGGGCTTGGGAAATGAAGGTTACTTGGAAGCTTGCAAGTACAAGTTTAGGCTCTTCTTGGAGTTCTCTATGGAATTGTGGGTTTGAGATATCTAGAGTTTGGATCTTGTGAGGTTGTACAAAATTGTTATTGTAATTTTTGATGTATTTGGTCATAACCTAGAAGGCCTTATAATCGAGCATGTTGGGTCTAAATCTTAGGATTCTATTATGAGAATTGGAATTGTTGTGGATCTAAATCTCTATGTTATTATTTATAGTCTAATGTGTGATTATTTTTGGGGTATAGGACATCTCCTTTGGGGATTCTCCTCCTTTGCACTACGTAAAGTGGTATCAGAATAGGTTGATCTTGTGCAGCAAGTTAATCTTGTGGAGTCGGTTGATCTTGTGGATTTGTTGCTTTGAGTTTGCAAAGATCTTTGAAGATAACTACAAGAAGATTGGATCCTAGGGCAATTGCAAATCTCTGTGATGTTGTAGAGACTAAGACTACAGAGAAGGCTAAATAAGATTTCAAATCTAAAATGGATTCGATGAAGAATGATATGGTTCCTAAGATCATGAGAGATATAGATGGTATACCATGGAATGTGAGTAGTAAAGATGGCTATGAAGAAATTGTTAAAGACTTTGAGGCTGTTGGATCTAGTGGTGAAGAAAAAACTAATTGCATGGAAATACTTATGGAAGATAGGGTTGGTTAGTTGAATAGATCTAGAGCTCACTTGAAGTTAAAGCATAAGATGGATATTTCTAATTTTCTAGGAACATTTGAATCCTAAAGACTTAATTGATTGGATTGGCGAATTGGAAGACTACTTTGAGTTAGAGGATATTGGAGATTTGCTCAAAGTGAGGTTAGCACAAGATAAGCTAAAAGGACAGGTTGCTTGTGGTGGAAAGAATTGCAAAGAGATAATGAAGAGGAAGGTCCAATCAAGATTACTAGATGGAGATTTATGGTGAAAAAATTGAAGGCTAACTTCATCCTCATTGATTATGAAATTGAATTTTTTAAGAGGTTTCAAAATATAAAACATAAGGATATGATTGTGAATGACTATATTGAGGGATTCTACAGGTTGACTATTTGGTCTAGAAATAGAGAGAGTTGTCTAAGGACAAAAGTGGCTACACATATTAATAGCATGAGAGTCAATATTCAGGATGAGATTGGTATGTTGAATATTGCTTCAATTGAGGATGCTTATCAATATGCTCAGAGGGAAAAGGAGAATTTGAAGAGAAGACATTAAGGTAATTCTAGAGGGAAGGAAAAGAAGGAACACTCTAAGAAGGATAAATAGATTGTTTAAGATGAACCAAAAATCGTTGAGAAAAAGAGAAGAATAGGTAAGGTTGCATTTAAAGGTTATTGTTTCAAATGTGATGAAGAAGGATGTAGAGATTTTAAATGTCTCAAATCTAATAAGAAGGTTGGTGATAAAAGAATTGTTGTGGTACAAGAGAATGTGGATTTAGTGAATGAGTCTGAGGTGGAGGGGGATAACTTGATAGATCAGTGAGTGTTACATTACAGGAGAATGTTGGAACCTTTTCAAAGAAGGAATTTATTAAAGACTCATTGTAAGTTTAGAGCTAAATATGGTGGCGGTACTGATAACCTAGTTACTAAGAAGATGGTTTAAAAACTTAGTTTGAAGAATATGAGACATATGTGTCCTTATAGGATTGGTTGGTTACAAGATGAGCATGCTTTGGAAGTGAAGGAGCAATATCTTGCTGAATTTTAGATTGGATAGTGTATTGATCGAGTGTTGTGTGATATTGGTGGATGTGAGTAGTTACCACATATTACTTGGTAGACCTTGGTAATATGACTATAGGGAAGTGCATTATTATGTTAAGAATGTATATATTGTTGAGAAAGGTTGCAAGAGGCATTCCCTAATTCATTTGCAACATGAAAAACTTGGTAGGAGGAACTTGAGTTTTGGTAGTTGAGTTGAGTTGAAGAATTCTCAAAGAGTTAGAGATCAATGTGAAAAATAAACATGTTGTACATTGAGAAAGGATGATAAGAAGTAGAATAAATAGATGTCAATTGCAGGAAAATATTTGTAAAAGTAGAACAAAGAAAATAATGTGCAAATTGATGTGGTTAAGGAACTATATATGAATAATTAGTTTGGGGTTTATGTGTTGAACCCTAAAATATGTTCTTCTAGTTGTTAAGAACACCTTTTCTTCGCACCTACGGTGTAAGTCAGTAATCTTGTATGATAGAAGTTTGTGTTTGGATTTGTGGAGTTATGCTTTGCATAGTTTGGGATATGTTTGAGGCATATTGGGGTACCTTTTCCTAAGTGTACTCAAAGTTTGGAGTAATCATCTTGGAGTTATAGCCATTTTGGTGGCTGTTGGTAGTGTGTTCCTAATTTACTAGCACAATTTGGAGATTGAATTCACAAGCTTCGATCCAAGGGAATTGACATGTGTACTCTTTGATTTGGATAGTTGGATGGCACATGGATCTATGCCTAAGGACATATACTTTCATGTTGTCACATGAGCTATTTATGCTTTGTAAACTTAGGGCATGTCCAAAGTATTTAGTTATTTCATGTATTTAATGGTCATTGCAAGCCGACTTGTGGCTTGAGGGTTTATTTAATGTGAGCATTTATTTAATGTGTAACTTTCTAGGCCAAACTTGTAGCTTGGTTTAGTATATGTAGAGGATCTTATGATGTCTTGAGTCATTCTCAAAGAGCATTGAGTTTAGCATGGAATAGCAAAGAGGAGCAAAGTTGGGGTGAGCTAGTAGGTAAATGTGGTCTTGGGAAACAAGAAGATTACTTGGTAGCTTGTGAGCACAAGTCTAGACTCTTCTTTGATTTCTCTACTAGATTATGGGTTTGTGCTAACTAGAGTTTGGATCTTTCAAGGGCTTGTAGAATTGTTATTGTAATTGCTAATCTATTTGGTCATAACCCAGAAGAACTTACAATCAAGCATGTTGTGTGTAAATCCTATGATTCCGTTATGATAATTGGAATTGTTGTGAATATATATCTCTATTTATTGTTTATATTGTGCTATGTGATTATTGTTGGGGATTAGGAAATCTCCTTTGGAGATTCTCCTCCTTTTCACTATGTCATGTAGGGTGATGATCTTAACAATGGCTTGACTTGTTATCATAATGACCTACATTAAGTTATTATCTCAGAATGTGTCAAGGATCATGATAATAGACATATCATGATAGACTACATTAATTTGGTGTCCCAAAATGTGTCGAAGATCATAATATTACATTCATTGTTCTTGAGTTCTTGATCTATTACTGTGATAGACTACACTAACTTGGTGTCTCAAAATGTGTCAAAGATCATGATAACTAATGTATTTTGCTAAACTACATTAAGTTGATGTCCTAGAGTGCATTAGAGATCATGATACTTGTCATATTGGAGACTAATTTGTTGTCCCTAAGATAAAGTTTTTTATCTAATAGACTACATTCAATATTGCCCCAGAATGTGTCAAAAATCAAATAACTCATATCTTTCTAGGATATGATATTCTTGTTTATAGGCATCTTGGTGTTGATGCTTGTTCTCATATCAAAAGAATGTGAAACTGATAAGATTTCTCAAATTCATATCACCATTTTATGAGATGATCATATTGATCAAATCCTTCCTCGAGATCATGATTCTTATCATGATGAACTACATTAAGTTGTTGTCCATGAGATCATGACTATTAACTGATAGATTACATTTAGTTGTTGTCCTAGAGTGTGTCAGAGATCAGATAACCTATATTTTTTTAGGATTTAACATATTCTTTTGGTAGGCATCATGAACATGATGTCAGTGCACATACCAAGAGGATATAAGTATGATGAATATCATATGATTGATATTTCTTATTGAATCATACTTCATATGATATGAAAAGATAAAACCTAAGTTGATGGATATATGTCGATATCCTTAAATATGTCATTCCAAGAATATCATATTGAGATGATATCTCTTTATAAGCTCGAGAACATAATGTGTTCTAAAATAATCTTCCCTAACCAAGAGGGAGTGTTAATGCAACTCTAGGTTCAATCGGATTGAATTGACCTAGAGATAGTTCTTCTATGGTTATTGGTTAATCATTGACTAGAAAAACCGTCATATAATATGTGTGTGTGTGTGTGTGTGTGTGTGTGTGTGTGTGTGTGTGTGTGTGTGTGTGTGTGTGTGTGCGTGTGTGTGTGTGTGTGTTTTATATTAATGTTAATATTATATAATTAATGATTAAGTTATAAATTACCATAGAGACATGTCTCTTTTATTTTATTTTATGTGCAATGATCTTCTCCCTCAACAATTTATAAGTCATCTATTGTTTTAATCAATAGTTTATTCACCTTGCCACAAAGCATTACCTTCCTCATGCTACTCCACTAGAGAAGCATGCCCCATCACAAAGAATTCAATAATATATCACAATATGCATGATGGAATCTAGTTTACTATGTGAATCGCTACTAAGCTAGCATACCTATATGTTCATGCAACTCATATATAATGCACTTGTCCATTGAACACATTTATATGATAGACAATATAACGCAATCTAAACAAGGAACTCGTGGGTGTGAACCAATGATAAATAATGTCTAAAATATAGAATATTCCAATAATCTCACTATAAAACCTAACCATTTGATAGGACAAAAAAATAACACCACAAAACAAAACTTGTAATTGATTGATCCACTACAAAGGAACGGTTAATAAATAATCAATCTATAAAGGAAGCTAATTTATAATTCAAACACAATTCCATCACTCCACTTATTATTAATGATACAAATATTTTTTCTTCCTTCTCACACTTACCCAACCCAGCAAATATGGAAAGAAAAATAATAATAAATATTCTTAAAAAAACATAAAACATTTGAATAATTTACTTTGCAATACAACTTACCAACTTATCTAGAGTGACAAGTTGACCACATAACAATATTTTACTCTCATTTTTCAAATCAAAAGAAAAAATATAAAGATAGTGTCTCCTAGACAAATAGTTGTACATATATACTCTTATTATATCTATACGTAGTTTTTACTTTAGAAAAAAAATTGCCTGCATTAATAGAATTAGTTCTTGTGATGCAAATATTATAGGCTATATAAATCCACATCATGTTTCTTGCTCAAATCAACATGGGAAAATGATTGAAAGATACACATTTTCTAAATTTTTTAGTTAGTCACTTGATTACCATATTCCTTGTAAAGTTAATGCATCACCTATTAGACTAGTACAAATATAAGCTACTTTATGAACTCCCTTACTTAAAAGAGCTATTTTATTTTACTCAAAATTACGTATGAAAAGCATGAAGTCCAATCTCCACCAATTGAAGTTATATTTTGTTGAAGGTTTAGCAGAAACATTTTGTATGGTTAATTACTTGTACTGATTTTCCCAAAATATATCACAAGTACACATCTACTCTTACCAACAAACTATGTAGGACTAGAGTTTTTAGGTTAAACCATTTGCATACAAGTTCAATTCCAAATACAACTACTCATTGGTTCTAAATCTTGAGATATTCCAAGAAAGCATTAAACCTATCAGAATTTTGTCACTGACTTAGTTGCAAACATAATCTTCATGTAAACTCTTTGTGATCATAATTTTGAAGGCTATTAAGTGATTAAGTTCAATTCAGATAGGTAATAGCTATAACAAATATGTACAATGATTCCTTATCAAGCATAACAAATTTTTAGTATCATGAAGCCAAAACATTATCTACAAAAAAAAATGCCCTTGCGTAGAAGAGAAATGAAAAATAAATAAAAGATTGCCTTGTAATAAATCAGTGCAATTGACATTCATTGAAAGAGAAGAGAAAGAAAGAAAGCAAAATAGAATTTATTTACAATATTAAACTAATTTTTCATTAATTAGTAAATCCATAATAATTATCGAATGGAGATGTTTTCATCTTCTATATTAAAATAACCTATAAGTATTGTAACTTCCATTCAGCATAAAAGTCACAAACAAAGATGATAAACAAAGATCATATAGGAAAAGCTTCATTAGAAACATGTTAGCTCTATGTTGTGAAAATGAACTTAACAACCATTTTAATAATTTAATACTTTTGAATTCACTCCTTTCTCTTCTATGGTCATTATAGTTACAAACAACTCAAGAAAACTATTTCCATGTATACAAAACTATACATTTTATAGCCAAGAAAAGATTTTTTCATCAAAATTTGTTAGACTTAATGTCATTTTAGTACTATCAATAATGGGATTAAAATTTGCATTTCTAGATGCAATTCAATCAATGGTTATCTCACTCATGAGGAATCCATTATTACCGAATGAAAAGAAGAGGTTAATAGTTAGAAACATTAACATTTAATTTTACTATGAAAGCTCAAAGTGCTCTTGTAACTCTCTGAAAAGGGTAGCAAGGTCTGTGATGAGATAAGTTAAGAGTGGGATGTGAGTCCAATATTCATTTAGGCAATGGGTCTGTGTGATTATATCTAAGGTGTAGGAATATTGTAAGTTAATTAAGAAAGCAAATAAAATGTACAAAATAGCAAGATGCATAAATACAAATATTTATCATGGTTCACCACAAATCATGGCTACATCCACACTAAGAGCAGAGGAATTATATTGATGAAATAAAATGAGTTTACAAATAGATACCATTAGTATTTATAGATCACAAATGATCAGTTGAAGAGACACAATACAAATGGAGGGAAAACAACCATGACTGTTAGCCTTCAAATACTCAACAATCTCCCAACTAAAGATGACAAATGCATTAGTTGATCACCCATTCCCCTACTCTACATGCTGACCTACTTCTTTTTAACAAGGCCAAGATAAGTCCTAGCACATTCAAACTTCTTCTTGGCAACAACCTTTGTCAACATGTCCACCAGATTGATCTTTGTATCGATTTCAACAACTTTTATTTTCCCTTCTTCTACCACATAGCAAACATAGTGAACATGCTTGTCAATATGTTTGGAGCATCACTAAGAGGAATAATTGTGAGCCATAAAATTGCACTCATACTATCATAAAATAAAACATAATCATCTTGTTGTGAACAAGCATTGCAACCAAGTCATCTCTCTAGCTCCTTTGGAAAGAGCCAAGTATTTGGCTTTAGCAGAAGAAAATGAAATGCAATGTTGTAGCTTTGAGGCTCAATTAATGGCAGCCCCAACATATATGAAAGCATAACCAGTAGTAGACCTTCATTTTTCTCAATCTCAGGAAAGATCTGAGTTGTTGAATCCTTGTAACTAATCATGATTTCTACCAAAACATAATGCATAACCAAAAGTGCCTTGAGATACCGCAATATCCACTTGACCACTTCCCAATGAGGCTTCCTGGGATTGCTCATGAATCTAAGTTAACTACTCCCACTGCATGAGAAATGTTGGGATGTGTAGAAACCATAGTATACATTATGCTACCAACTGCTGATTTATAAGGAACATTATGCATAAAATCCTTTTCTTCTTGTGTTTTGGGACACAAATTATAACTTAAAAGGAAGTAAGGAGCAAGAGGAATAGTCCAACATGTTTAGCTTCAGCCATACCAAACTGCTCTACAACTTTGTCAGTGTATGATTTTTGTGACAAAGTAACCACCTTTTTTTGTCTATTTCTAGTGATCTAGTCATTCCAAGAATCTTTTTGGCAGACCCTAAGTCTTTAATGGAAAAATGAGAAGCTAACTCTTTCTTTAACTTGCTAACTATTTGAGGAGAACAACCAATAACTAACATATCATCAACATAGAGTAGAAGAATGAAAAACTCACCACTAGGAAGCCTTTTATAGTATACACATGGATCTAATTCACATCGTGTGAAATTGTGTCTAGCCATGAACTGATTAAACTTAATGTACCACTGTCTTGGAGCTTGCTTAAGCCCATGCAAACTTTGTTTCAACTAGCAATAGAGATGTTCTTTCCCCTTTTGAACAAAGCCTTTAGGTTGTTCCATGTACAATTCCTCATTGATGTCACCATGTAGAAAATTTATCTTGACATCAAGCTATTCAAGCTCAAGATCCCAAATGGATACCAATCCCAAAACTACCTAGATTGTAGTTATCTACACAACGGGTGATAAAACTTTTGCAAAGTCTAGCCCCTTTTTTTGAGCATACCATTTGACAACTAACCAAGCATGGTACCTCTTTCTATCACCATATTTCTCTTTCACCTTATATAGCCAATGATTTTTTAGAGCTTTATAGTTGGCTAGAAGTGGAACTAAATCCCAAGTTTTATTAGTTTTAAGAGAATTCATCTCTTCTTCCATCGCAATCATCCACTAATTTTTATTAGTATTCTGCAAGCATCTTTGAAATTAGCCAGTTCTACTTGATCAAAGATTAAAATCTCAAGCTCTACCTCCTTAAAGTAAAGTAACTCATAATCTGAATATCTTGTAGGCATTCTTCTCTACCTAGTAGATCATCTTAAGTCTGGAATGTGTTCTTCATTCTAAGAATTGCTTCTTAGAAATTCATAACCACTACCTTTTGAAGATGTATATGTCTTTTATTGGATTCTATGACTAGATGTATCCATTGAATTACCCAAATTATTTTGTATACCTTGGGCAGGATGCAAATTGTTTGGACTATGTGCAAAAATAGCTAGTCTCTCATACTCTGTCATAGTCTAATTGTGAAAACTAGAAGCCAAACCTTGAGAAGGAGGTTCCCATGTCATTATGCTAGATACCCTATGTGAAGGAGATGGACCACTATTACTATTCTACATCCTATGTCCTCCTTCAATCTTGTGGAGTCTAGCATGATCAAGAGGACTCTTGATTTGGTGATGATTCCTACAGTCATCATCATGACTAGAAGGATGAAGACTGCGTTGAGGGGAGATTAAATTTATGGTGACACATCCTTGTTGATTCTTGTGCTCAAAACTAGGATCCCTAATCCTTTGAGTGGCATAAACACCCTGCTTATCATCATGGCCTGTTGACTTACATATGCCATGAGAAAAAACTTTTAGTGCATTGACATCATGACTTTCTCCAACATAGCATGTAGATACCCTCCCTCATTGTGGACATCTTCATAAGATCCCCAAAAGATATCAGACTCATGTGAGTTCATTATTCCATGGTCTACATCTCGCATAATGCTATTGGAACCACTATTGTGATGTGTTTGGAAAAAAATTTCTCTGTGAGAAAGAGGAGTATTATTTGATGGCATTGGTCTTCCTTCAGAAAATTCTTCAGTATGTTGATTAACATGATAAAGATCCAAGCTTGAAATAGGGGATGAAGATAGAGTAGGATTTGGAACTAAAATAAAGGTTGAAGTAGAAACCATAGGTTGGGATTGTGGGTTTAATGAAGAATTATTCTCATTAAAAAAAGACATAGGAATAAATTATTCTGTAGATACTTCATAAGATGTCGATTGAAGGGCTACAAATTTTGTCTCATTAAAGACCACATCTCTACTTTGTACAATCTTCTTTGCAACAAGATCCCATAATCGAGATCCAAAATGATCTTTACCATAGCCCACAAAGATACACTATTGTGATTTTGAATCCAACTTGCTCCTTTTTTCTTTAGGAACATGAATGAATGCTTGACACCCAAAAACTCGAAGATGTGAATAGGAAATCCTTCTACCCAACCATTCCTCTTCTAGAATTCCAAAGTCCAAACAAGATGAAGGACTTTAATTAATAAAATATATTGTTGTATTTTAGGCCTCTACCAATAATTCTTTGCCTAAATCAGAATTAGATGGCATGCATCACAATTTCTCAAGTATAGTTCAATTTAGTCTTTTTGCTACCCCATTTTATTGAGGGGTGAATGGCACAACTTTCACCCATCAAATACCTTGATTTTCATAAAAGTTATCAAACTCTGACAAATAGATTCACCTCCATTATCTGATTTTAAACATTTGATTTTGTGTTTGCTCTAATTTTCAACAAGAGTTTTAAAAACATTAAATTTTGAGAAGATTTTGTAGACATCATATAGACACAAACCTTTCTAGTATAATCATTAGGAAAGGAAACAAAGTAATTTGTGCCTCCATGAGAGGTTACCTCTATTGAAATGAAGACATATGAGTGCACTAACTTGAATGGTGTTGTCTTCTTGTCATGGCCATTCTTCAAAAAGATGACATGTTTCTGTTTCCCATGAAGACAATGTTCATAAAATTCTAAATCTACTGATTGGAGACACATAAGTTGATCTTGATTAAGCAAAACCTCTAGCCCCTTTTTGCTTATGTGGCCTAATATTTGATGCCAAAGTGTGCCATTTATGTCCACAATAGTCATCACAACTCCCACCTCATCATTAGTTTCTACAACATATAGGCTACAAACTTTATCCCCTTTGGTGATATCCATGGAACCCTTGGTAATTTTCCATGTGTCCATAAGAAGTGTAAAAAAACCTTGAGCATATAACTAACTAATGGAAATCAAATTTCTTCTCAATTTGGGAACATGTCTAACATGCTGAAGCAATAATTGAGCACCTCCTTCTATTGATAACAAAATATCACCTTTTCCTACAATTTCACAAGCTTTGTTATCACCCAAATAGACATTCCCAAATTTACCTTCCTTGTAATTTGTGAAGACTTTGTTGCAAGAAGATGCATGAAATGAAGCCCCAGAGTCAATTACCCATGAATTTGAAGTTGTGTCACTTGTCGCAAGAACCAAAACACAATCACCTTGATCATGAATGATGTTTTCTCTGCTGTCCAAAACCTTTTCTTAAGCCCTTTTATATATTTTTTCAGTCCTTTTTAACATGACCAACCTTTCCACAAAACCAACAACTACTTTTTCTACCCTTGGACTGCAATCTTCTAGCTAATTGTGACCTTTGGTTGTTGTTATTTCTGCATCTATGTTGAGTTCTTCCTTTATTTTCTATACTAACCACTATTAGTGCATTGTTAGATGAAGACTCTTTATTGGTTCTCCTCATGTCTTCACTAAGAAAAGTAGAAACCACCTCATCATAGACTAGCTTGTTTTTGCTAGTAAAAAAAGTGTTGACTGATGTTACCACACTATCCCAACTACCCAGAAAGGAACATAATAAGATGAACACCTTATTTTCATCATCTTGAGGCATACCAATGGAGTGTTCCTAACATAAAAGAGCATTCAACTCATTTATGGGATTTGACATCATTATTTCATCCTTCATCTTTAGCATGTAAAGCTTCTTTGTGATAACATTTTTGTTTGTACCAGAGGTTGTTTCATACATTCTTTGAAGCTTGTCTCATATCTCTTTTTTTGTCTTTTCATTGTTCACATTGAACAACACGTTCTAAGCTAGCAAGAGCAAAATCTTTGCAATTTTATTTTCATTAGTTTTATTCCAAGTCTCATATGTCATGGAGGTTAGCTTCTTCACTTTACCTCTGATTGCTATTACAAGATCATGCTTGACTAGTAATGATTGCATTTGTACCTTACACAAACTGAAATTCTTCCCTAAGAATTTTTGCACTCTTGATTCCTCCATGACTTCAAAATTTGATCACCGAAATTGATCATAGGCTTTGATACCAATTGTAAGTTAATTAAGAATCAAATAAAATGTACAAAATAGCAAGATGCATAAACACAAAAGTTTATCGTGCTTCACCACAAATTGTGGTTGCATCCACACTTAGAGCAGAGGAATTATATTGATGAAATAGAATGAGTTTAGAAATAGATGCCATCAGCATTTATAGATCACAAATGATTAGTTGAAAAGACAAAATACAAGTGGAGGGAAAACACCCATGACTATTAACATTCAAATACTCAACAAATATGACATGGCATGTAGATTGAAAAAATGCGGATGTTTATATAAAATAAGATGGCATTTAATTTGACACGTCTTAAAAACACTAATCCAAAAGTTAGCTTTAAATCTGGGTTCTATATTTATGACTTCACCTAAAGTACTTGAATTTTAAAATGTAAAATAAATGTTGGAATACAAAAATGAAAAATGAAAGTTTGAAATTGAATTATTTAAGAATA
Organism: Cupressus sempervirens; assembly: GCA_028749045.1. NCBI lineage: Eukaryota > Viridiplantae > Streptophyta > Pinopsida > Cupressales > Cupressaceae > Cupressus > Cupressus sempervirens. The sequence continues at coordinate 782,375,346 of CM053786.1, forward strand.
ATTGCTTCAAATTTAGTTGGTTTCACAGTCTTAGCATGCTAAAATAATAAGGAATCCTCCATGCCTTCTTGTGGGAGATTATAGAAAGAAAGGTTTTATATAATTTGACTTACACAAGCAATACAAAGCCAAAAACTACTTGTATGTCTAGATTCTAGAATTGGAACTTGTAGAAATTTTTAATTTAGAACCATGAAAGAATGTTGCAGGTACATCAATGAAATCTGAAACTTTAGAATTAAATTGTGTACATGTATTTCAAATTAGAAATTGGCTTCAAATTTCTCAACCAATTTAAAAATATGTATTCCAGATCATGAAACTGCTATGTCAATAAAAGATAGAAATAGAATTCAGAATGAGTTACAACATGAATAATTTATTTGTAAACAAGGTTTATGAAAAAGAATAATCAATCTATAAGGAAGGTTTATGAAAAAGAAAGCTTACTGTAGCGCCTTGGGGTGTTCTTCATTTGTAGTTTTTCTAAGAGAAATACACAAGTGTTCCTAGTGTAAGAGAAAACTCACATCAACCATGTCTTACTCTTTGTTTTTCCTCTACAAATTTCCTTAGTTTCCACATACATTCTATTCTTGCTCCATTGATAATTTCTTGTTACAGTGTCTATTTAGAGGACACAAACCAAAAAACAATAATTGACTGCATGATACTACAAATTCATAAAAATGCCTTCACATTGATATCAGAGTATCATTAGAGTATTTTTAACAAGTCCATATCTTTCTTCAAGTCTAAATTTGGTTTAAAATAGTGTGACTCAAAAGAGCTACTAGGGCTTATTTGAGTATGTGCCACACATTTGAATCTTGTGCCAATTAATGATCTCATCAAGAAGATTCTTCGTCTCAGATGTTTGTGGTCAAGTCTATGAGGAACTTCAAAGTTTTCATCTTGTCACACTCATCAAAAGAGACATTTACACATTTCATAACAATGTGTCTAATTCCAATGAAAAGAGACAATAGAATTCCTTTAATATTGGACCTGTGATCCTTATCTTGCATGGACAAGGTAATGTATGATATCCAACTCATAATGTTATGAATGAGATTACCATTGGTCTAAGTGATGTTTGTGGTTAAGTCCACAAGGAAATTCAAAGTTTTTATTCTATTGCACTAATCAAAAGAGACATTTACAGAATTCACAACAAGATGTCCAATTCCAATGAAATTTTCCAAGAGAATTCATTTAATATTAGACCTTTGATCCTTATCTTGTGTGTGTAGTGCATTAGACTTGTCATAATTTTTTCAGCCACTTCTTCAAACACATAATCTTCATTAAACACTTAGTAATGAAAATTTTGAAGGCTACATAGTTAGTGATTAAGTTCAACTACAGTAAGAAAATAGATACCATGTAATTTGTCAAGAGAGTGAGAGCTATAACAAATGTAGATATGATTCCTAGTGAAGCACAACCCATATTTTGGTATCAATGAACCAAGACTTTACCCACACAAAAGAAGATCTCTTGGAAGAGAAATGGGAAAAAGGGAGAGATACCTTTGATATAAGTGCAATTTATGTATCATTAATTGATATATCTTGTGAAAATAAGTGATTTGAAGAATGGATTCCTTGCCAATACTAGATAAATTTTCACTAATTATCTATGCTACCAAATTCTTCCCTGGAAAATTTGAAGTCTAGTCCCATTCTTGCAAAAGTCTACCCAGATTATGTTATAGATGAATCCGACACAATTTTTATTGTTTTTATGACAAATTTCAAAATCTACAGTAGGACACAAGCTAAATTTTGCTAAAAATGGACTATTTTTATTTTGTTAAAATTTTGTTTTTCTTTATCTTAGTCAATCCAACTCTCTTTTGAAAATAGATTGATACAAGTATGACAATTTGTTTCAGTCATTGTTTTGTCATTGATGTCAAATCTACTACTTGATGGTAAGACAATTGCTTGGTTGATTTTAAGTACTATCATTTGTTTGATTGATGAAGAGGAATTGGTCAAATGAGGTAACAAAAGCACCTAGAGAAAAGGTTGAGTTATGGTATTAAAAAGGAGTACAAAGATCAGTTAAAATAGTGATAATATAGTGCATTGATTATCTACTTAAGATTGCAAAGGTTAGATATAATGACTAAGTCTAGAAGAACAAGTAAGAAGAATTAATTCTACCAAGCTTGACCAAGTGCATAGTAGGTGCTAGGGAAAGTTAGTGCAAGCTTAGTAGCAAATCAGTTGGAGCCAAGAAAAGTCAAAATTTAGTGTATATCGAGTGATAGAGTGTAAGTTGAGTAAAGTTTAGTTGATGTCGAAGACCAGTAAACTTCAGCATTTGCCAAGTGATCTAGTTGATAATGAGTGGAAGAACAATATGGAAGCCAAGTGATAACATATTGATGTCGAGTGCTAGTATTCATATTAAATCATGGATTTGATGAATCTAAGCTAACTATTTTGTTTTCTTGAATTTTTTCACGCATGTGGAAGATAACTTTGATGAGTTAGTGGCACAGAATTCATGGTAAACCATTTTGAGATGAATTCAAAGAAGATTGAAAGAGAAGTTTCTAGAAGGGACTAAAATGAAGAGATGGGTAGATTCATTAAATCCTACCTAATTCTACCTAACCATAAAATGGACAATAGAGGATGAACAACAAAATATCTTAATTTTCTATTTATAGAGATGGTTGGTTAGAAGCAAGGGGATCAATGTTGGAGAACCTAAGTTAGACAAGATGTCTAAGGTATTGCTTCATACAGTGACTAAATAGAAGAGTCTACTATTGGAAATCAAAGCAAGAAGGCTTAAGGGTATGGATGTTTGAAGGGTGAACAAGCTATCAGAGATGAAGTGTGTGAAAGCCAAGAAGAATGGGGGAATAAAATAGAGATCTACAATCTACAAGTGAGTTTTAAGTTGTTATCATATCAAGTCTTATTGTTCCTTTCTAATGATTGTACTAGTCTAGGGTAAATCCTTTGGAATAAGGTTGACCTAATAGTCATTTGAAAATCCTTTAACTGGGTGATATTTCAAGTGAATGATCTAAAGTCCTCTAACAAGGCTCACTTCTAATAGGGTGATGGAAATGCTCTAACCAGGTCACATTTAATAGTGTGAATTGTAACATTTAACAGGATTGGCCTTTCACAGGGCATCACTTTAGAAGAGTGAAAATGAGTAGCATGTTACTGGTGGCTTTTTCCAAATTAAGTTTTCACATTAAATCATTGTATCAAATGTCTTATTGAATATGTTATCCTTCACACTTACATTTCTACAAAGTTGATGCAACAGTAACCTACAAGTTTAAGTGAATGTATGATCTAATAGATGCATGCATGTTGAATATGTTTTATGGATATGGGCTCACTAAGTTGTGAAAACTTTTATTTATACATCTAGACCTTGGATAATTGATTCACCCACCTCTGATTTATTCTGAAGAATTCCAACAATTGGTATCAAAGAAATCTTCTTAAGAGGACCAGTTTGAAGGTACTAGAAGCAAAAGATCAAGATGCAAAAAGAGAGGTACCCAAGCTTAATAGAGATAACTTTCTTGCATGGCAAAGTTTGATGAAGCTACACCTAGGAGGTAGTGGAGATCATGCACAATCTACCATTGCCACTAAGCATATTGATCCTGTTGGAACCCTAACTGCTAAAGATATGAAAAAGAAGAAAGAACACAATCAAGCAATATTGGAGATTGCCTCTACCCTAAGTTATGACGAGCTTGATGACATCAAGGGTTGTGACAATGCAAAGAAAATGTGAGATGCTCTTCACACCATCTATGGAGGTGATGCAAATGTATTGAGAGTCAAATTTGAAAGTCTTAGAGGTAAGTTTGATGATATGAGAATGCAAAAGGTGATAGTGTTGCTTAATATTGCTCTTGGGTAAAAGATGGTGTTAATGCTATAAGAGGATCTACTAGTAAGATAGATGATGAGACTGTATTAAGAAAAGTTTTGAGAACGCTATTTCCCATCTATGCTACTAGTGTTTTTGCAATAAAAAAATTGAGATGTATACCAGGTTCTAATCTAACTCTTGAAGGTCTGATAGGTAGGCACACTACTTTTGAGCTATCTAATTTTGACAACTTCAAATCTGACAATGTTGAATTTGCTTTCAAAGTCAGGTTGTCATTGAAGGAACCTAATGAGAAAAAGAAAAAAAGGTAAAATATGTTTCTAGTGATAGTGATATAGATGAGGAGGATGTAGAACAACTTGAAGCACTACTAGCAAGGAGATCTCACAAAGGTGAAGGAAAATTCAAAGGTAAGTTACCTATCATGTGTTATAATTACAATGAGGTTGGTCATATTCTTGCTAGATGTCCAAAGAAGAAGAACTAAAGAGGTAGAGACAAATACATGAATAGAAGACATGAAGACAAAAAAGATTAAAAAGACAAAGGCAAGAAGTCTTTCTACATTGCAAAAGAGGAAACCAAAGATGGATCTAACGATCATGATGATGAAGTGGTGTATGTTGCAATGAAAGATGATTCTGATGAGGATGAGGCAACTGCACTAGTGTCTTGTATGAACAAGAATGACATATGGATCATTGACAATGGGTGTTCACATCATATGACTAAAGATAAAAGTAAGTTCATTACCTTGAATTATTATGATGAAAATAGTGTAAGGTTTGGTAATTATGCACCCTGTTTGATAAAAGGAAAAAGTTTTATCAAACTCATAAAAAATATTTTATGTGACAATATTTATTATGTTGAAGGACTTAATTATAATTTTTTAGTGTGTCACAATTGAATAGTTCAAGTTGTAAGGTTCAATTTGAGAACATGATTGCTAAGATATATGATACAAATAGAAAACTAATGAGAAAAGGTGATCAAACTAGAGGTGACATGGATGATACTACTTGTCTAGTTGTAGAATTTGATGAAGTGTGGTTATGGAACAAGAGATTATATCATGTTAATTTTGATAACTTGGTTAGTATTAGTAATATGAGTAGAGTCAGAGGTTTGCCTAAATTGAAGAAGCCTGACAATATAATTTGCAAACAATGTCAGTTAAGCAAAATGACAAAGTCTAGTTTTAAGAGTAAGGCTCATACCTCTAAACAAATTTTGGAAATTATTCATATTGACTTATGTGGACCAATTGATGTACAAAGCTACAAAGGTGATAAGTACATTATGCTATTTGTTGATGATTATTCTAGGATGATGAGAGTTATGTTTCTGAAATACAAATCTGATGCTTTCCAAATTTTTAAGTGGTACTTAGCAAGAGTTGAGAAAGAAATAGGTAAAAGTTTGAAATTTTTGAGATCTAACAAAGAAGGAGAATTTATATCAAATGAGTTTGAGATGATTTTGTAATGACAAAGGAATCAAAAGATAGACATTTGCTCCTAGAAATCCTCTACAAAATGAAATTGTTGAAAAGAGGAATAGTTCTATAATGGACTATGCTAGGACACTCATGATGGAGAAAAATAATGCTTTGAAATACTAGAGATAGGCTGTAAGTATAGTTGTCTATACCTTGAACTATGTGCAAGTCAAGAAAGGTACTTATTCAACGCCTTTTGAACTATGGTATAGATACTCACCCAATGCAAAATATTTTAAGGTATTTGGAAGCAAGTGCTACATTCTTAAAGATTTTAGGAATGGTAAATTAGATTCTAAAAGTGAAGAAGGTATATTCCTTGGCTATTCCACAAGAAGTAAAGCTTATAAGTGTTTAAATACTAACACTAACAAAGTTGTGGAAGTGCAAATGTGAAATTTGATGAATATTTATAAGTACATGAGGTTGAACATATGAAGGAACCAAAGGAATACAAATCATGTGTATACTTTTATGAAAGTATGTCTGCTGATGAAGTTGTTGTAAATTAAGTTACAAATCAACAACAAGTTTTAGTGACTGTCGAGTCACACACTATGAATGTCAATTTGCATTTAGGAACGAGGCTACAATCAAGTGTCAAGTTATAGAGTGAAGGTGAGGCACATTCTAATTATGAGATTAGTGTACATAAAAGGGATATTGAATTACCTAATAGATAAGTACATAGTGATTTAGAAGTTGAGAGACCAAATGAGGAAAACAAAGCAGAACCAAGATTGTCAAAGTATGTCAAAAGATATCACCCTACTGTACAAATTATTGGAGATAAAAATGCAAAACCAACGAAAAGAAATTGGTTGAGAAATTATACATATTTTCTTAGCATGCATGAACCTAAAATAGTGAAAGATGCCTTAGAAGATGTGGACTGGAGTAATGCCCTGAAAGAAGAGATTGAATAGATTGAAAAGAATAAGACATGGACTTTAGTTCCTAGACCAGAAGATAAAAATGTGATTGGCACCAAGTGCATATACAGAAACAAGTTAGATACAAAGGTTTCAAAGTTTATCAAATGGATGTTAAATCTACATTTCTGAATGACATATTGGAAGAAGAGGTTTATATAGAACAACTAGAAGGATTTGTTGATACTAACAACAAAAACACAATTTGCAGACTACACAAAGTTTTATATGGTTTGAAGCAAGCACCAAGAGCATGGTATGAAAGGCTTCTAAATTATCTTGTGAAAATTGGATTTGAGAGGACTGATCATAATAGCAATCTATACTTGAAGACACAAAAAGGCAAAGGTATTTTACTATCTAAAATTTTTGTTGATGATATCATATTTGGAGTTCTTGATACTTTATGTAAAGATTTTGCAAATGAAATGAATAAAGAATTTGAGATGTCTATGTTTGGAGAAATCAAGTTCTTTCTGGGTTTGCAAGTACATCAAATGAAATATAGTGTATACATCACTTACTTAGAATATGTAAAGGAGATACTGAAAACTTTTGGATTGGAAGATTCCAAGCTAGTAAGAACACCTTTGTGATAGGATATAAATTGTTAAAGAATGATGATTCAACTTAGGTGAATCAAACATTATACATGTCTATGATTAAAAAATTGTAATATGTAGTACATAATAGACCTAATATTGCACTATCTATTGGGATAGTTTCAAGATTCTCTGTAAATCCCACAAAGAATTATTTGATGGTTGTTAAGAGAATAATGAGATATCTAAAAGGAACATAAGACTATGGTCTATACTACAATAAAAATGATTAATTTGAGTTGAGAGCCTACACTGGTGTTGATTCGGCTAGAAATATTGATAACAGAAAGAGCACTGGTGAAGGAGATTTTTTCTTAGGAAAAAGGCTGCTTACATGGACTAGCAAGAAACAAAATTGCATATCTCAATCTACTGTCAAAGTTAAATATATTGTTTCTGTAGTAAATTGTATAAACATTGTATTGATCAAATAGCTACTCAAAGTTATGAAGGAGGAAATCACTAAACTTGTGATACTTTATTGTGATAATACAAGTACTATAAATATATCAAAGAATCCTATGATGCATACGAAGACTAAGCACATTGCAATCAAGTATCATTACTTGAGAGAGTTAGTTCAAGACAAAGAGGTGAAGATGGAATATGTGAATACTAAAGAAAAAATAGCTGATATCTTCACAAAAGCATTACCTAAGGATGCTCATGAGTATCTAAGAGGTAAACTAGGGGTGATACCCCTATCCAAGGCTATTTAAGAAGCATGAGAAGTGCCCTGCATTAACTAAGATGATTGACATATGTTTCACATTGATGCAGTGGATCTTACTTTAGGAGTTGCCTAAAATAATCAAAGAGCTAGAGTTGCAAATTAGTCACAAGCTAGGTGACAAAGAGAGAAACTATAAATGTTCATATCTAGATGATAAGATGACAAGTCTTTGGCATTTTTGTTAAAGAGGGAGATTTTTTATAGTAAAAGGAAAGAATACAAAAAGAAATATCTACTCAGAGGGAGATAGTGCACCTAATAATTAAAAGACATACATCTACCTAATAAGAGGGAGATAGTACTAAGGGAGATATAAGAAGTCATAAGGAGAGAAAGTGATCAATAGGGAGTCATAAGGATGAGTTGATTGTTTTTTGATCAAAAAAGAATTTTGCAACCTATACAGAAGATAAAAGTTGTTGATAGAGGGAGATATTTCAATACAATGAATTTTTTTTTTTTGGTATTATTGTTGATTGTACTGGTTGTACCAATTTTTCATCAATGACAAAGAGGGAGATTGTTGAAAATAGATTGATACAAGTATGACAATGTATTTCAATCATTATTTTATCACTAATTTTAAACCTTCTACTTATTGGTAAGACAACTACTTAGTTGATTTTGAGTACTATCATTTGCTTGATTGATGAAGAGGATTTGATCAAATTAGATAACAAAAGAACCTAGAGAAAAGGTTGAGTTATAGTATGAAAAAGGAATACAAATATTAGTTAAAACAATGATAATATAGTGCATTGATTATCTACTTAAGATTGCAAAGGTTGGATACATTGACTAAGTCTAGAAGAACAAGTAATCTAAGAATTGATTCTACTAAGCTTGATCAAGTGGATAGTAGGTGCCAAGAAAAGTTAGTACAAGCTGAGTAAAAAATTAGTTAGAGTCGAGCAAAGTCAAAATTCAGTGTATGCCAAGTGATACAATATAAGCTAAGTAAAGTTTAGTTGATTCCCAACACTAGTAAACTTTAGTGTTTGTCGAGTGATCTAGTTGATAATGAATGGAAGAACAATATAGAAGCAAAGTGACAACATATTGATGTCAAGTCCTAGTATTCATGTCAAATCATAGATTTGATGAATCTAAGCTGACTATTTTATTTTCTTGAATTTTGTGAAGCATGTGGAAGATAACTATGATGAGTTGGTGGCACAGAATTTGTGCTAAATTATTTGAGGCAAATTAAAAAAGGATTGAAGGAGAAGCTTTTAGAAGGGACTAAAATGAAAAGATGAGTAGATTCATTGAATCCTACCTAATTCTACCTAACCCTAAAATGGACGATAAAGGATAAATGAAAAAATATCTTAATTTTCTATTTATACAGATGGTTGGTCAGAAGTAATGAGGATCAATGTTGGAGAACCTAAGTTAGACAAGAGGTCTAAGGTATTGCTTCATATAGTGATGGAACAGAAGAGACTACAATTGGCAAGCAAAGTAAGTAGGCTTAAGGGTATGGATGCTTGAAGGGTGAACAAGCTATTAGAGCTGAAGTGCATGAAAGCCAAGCAGGATGGAGGACTGAAATAGAGATCTATAATTTGCAAGTGAGTTGTAATTTTTTATCAGATCAATTCTTACCATTACTTTCTAATCATGTACTATTCTATGGTAAATCCTTTGGATTAAGATTGACCTAACAATTATTTGTAAATCTTTTAACTGAGTGACATTCCAAGTGAATGATCTAAAGTCCTCTAACAAGGCTCACTCCTAATAGGGTGATTGAAGTCCTCTAACCAAATCACCTTTAACAGTGTGCATTGTACCCTATAATAGGGTTGGCCTTTCACAGGGCATCACTTCATAAGAGTGAGAATGAGTAGCATGTGTTAGTGTAATTTCCTAGTGGGTTATTTATGTTTTCCTATATTACTAAGTTTTTCCTACACTTTTATTAATCTCACCTAAGTTAATAAAGCATGTCTTATTAGGTGAATGGTTACGAGGTGTCACCTTCCTACATGTGAGCATCCATTAGCTATCTTGGGAAGATACTTTTCTATCTTTAGTCTGATAGATGGTTGCTCCTCATTGGTCAACGTTGCCACCTTCTCCCTCTTCCTAGCCTATATAAGCATGCTACCTAGCTTGTATTTGTATATCTTGTTTTTGCATCTTCTTAATGCTATTTTGCTTCTAGAATTTGCATTACTCTCTTGGAGACTAACTCTGTGTTTCTATTTTGATTTTGTATCATTTGCATTCATTGTTTAGATATCTATTATTTGCACTAGTTTCATGGGTTATTAATCTTTTTAGATTCTAACATGGTATCAGAGCTTTTCCATGTGCAAGAATAGATTTTAGTTTCCTTATTTGAGAGATTTGGGGGGGGCTAATAAATCTTATGATAATTTTTTGAAAAACCCAGTATGCTCTTCTCTCGCATCTTCGGATGATCTTGAGAATCAAAAAAGTTTGACAAAAATATTTTTAATCTTTGGGGTTTACAGATGTGTTTTATAAAATCTAGGTGATTGCAACATTTCTGGTTATACTAGCAATAGTTTTAGTTGTTCCAATGCATCTAGGAGGCTTGAGAAAGTCATATTTGGCTTTCATTTCACCAAGATCAAAGATCATCATACAAGTTGTAAAACTAGGTTTTCAATCTCAAATTTGATAACCAACTTGCATATTTGGTGTTTTCAATCAATATTGTAGGTTCTAGCATGCCATTTATTGACTTAGGTAGCTGATTCAATCTTTTCATGATGTATTTTCATTGTTGGGGTCATTTTTTGGTTGTTGGGGTCATTTTTTATTGCTAAAGGCATCTGATTTACACTATAGCTACATCTTTTGTACATCAACAAGAAAAATGCTTTTTGAGTTTTGATTGTAGCACCAAAAAACCATTTGGGCATCTTTTAATTTTTTGTATGTAATTTGTATATTTTGCAAAATTGAGCACAAAATGCTATAGCTATACCCCTCTCTATTGGCAGTCACAAATTTGAACGCAGTTTTCAAATGCCTCGATCTTGCTCATATGCACTCCAATTTCAATGATTCTTGTTATGATCTTGGCTATTTTTTTGTTCTCTATCCACTAGTGTAGTCATTTTTTAATTTTCATGCATAAATTTTTTAGAATTTGTAGATTCTCAATCATGACTTTGCATATTTCTTGTTTTGGAAACTTCAAAGGATCATAACTTTCTCATACGACCTTGTATCAAGGTGATTCTTTTTTTGAAACTACATGATTTTTCAAGTAGATCGTAGTGGTGCTATTTATTTCTTTGAGTATTGTGTCTAAGTTTTACTTTCAGCATATGCTCTTTGTGAGATTTTTATAATGCATTGAAATCAAGACCACTTAGTATTTCTTGCTAGTGGTAGTTGTAAATGCACTAAAATAAAGTGCCAAATCATATTTCTTTGTGGGGGTTTCTTTGATTGAGTAAAGGTGAGGCTTGAAAAAGTCAAATTTGGCTTTCATTTCACTGAGATCAAAGATCATCATACAAGTTGTAAAACTGGGGTTTCAATCTCAAATTTGACAACCAACTTGTATATTTGGTGTTTTCAATCAATATTGCAGGTTTCAGAATGCCATTTATTAACTTAGGTAGCTAATTCAATCTTTTCATGACGTCTTTTTGTTGCTGGGGTCATTTTTTGGTTGTTGGGGCCATTTTTTATTGCTAAAGGCATTTGATTTACACTATAGCTACATCTTTTGTACATTAGCAAGAAAAATGCTTTTTGGGTTTTGTTTGTAGCACCAGAAGACCATCTAGGTATCTTTTAACTTTTGCATTTAATCTGTATATTTTACAAAATTGAGCAGAGAAAGCTACAACTACACCCCTCTCTATTGGCAGTCACAGATTTGAACATAGTTTTCAAATGTCTCATTCTTGCTCATACACACTCCAATTTCAATGATTCTCATTATGATCTTGGCTATTTTTTTGTGCTCTATCCACTAGTGCATACATTTTTTAATTTTCATGCATAAATTTTTTAGAAATTGTAGAATCTCAGTCGTGACTTTGCACAGTTCTTGTTTTGGAAACTTCAGAGGATCATAAATTTCTCATATGACCTTGTATCAAGGTGATTCTTTTATTGAAATTGCATTATTTTTCAAGTAGATCATAGTGGTGCTATTTATTTCCTTGAGTATTGTGCCTAAGTTTCACTGTCAGCATATGCTCTTTGTGAGTGTTTTATAATGCATTGAAATCAAGACCACTTAGTATTTCTTGCTAGTGGTAATTGTAAATGCACTAAAATAAAGTGCCAAATCATATTTCTTTAAGGGGGTTTCTTTGATTGAGTAAAGGTGGGCAGGGGGGTGCATTGTCATGGCTGGCTTCTCTTCTTTTTAGCATTTTTTATATGCATTTCTTCATCATGGATCAAAAAAATATGTCCATCCTAACTCTATAGAATTACTTTAAGTGGAAATCATACATGACAATTCACTTAAGGAAAACTAGATTAAATAGGATAACTATGGGACTTGAAACTAAACCTGATAAAGATGAAGATAAGCCTAACTAGTTTAACAAATGCAATGAGGCATATGGAACATTGTGTTTGTCTATTTCTCCTGACTTGCTATTTAACATTGAGTATTTGGATACACCAAATGAAATATGGATAGAGCTAGAAACACTATTTGGCACACAAGATTCAATGAGGGGTCATATGTTGGAAAATGAACTAATTAGTTTAAGACCAAGAAATTTCAACACAATTTATGATTTCTTCACTAAATTCAAATCACTAAGGTTGCAATTAAAACAATGTGGAATTGAAAAGAAAGATGAACAACTGATTCTTAGTATTCTCTCTAAGCTAAGTTCAGAATATTTTGTGTTTGTCTCTACCTTTTATGCTACTAAGGGTACACTTGGTACTCAATTCACCATGTCATCTTTAGATGATTTTGCTATCAATCTCACTTGAGAATAGGACAAGATAATCTAGATGGGCACTCTTAAATCCTCTAAGTCACATGCCTTGGCTACCAAGTAAGGTACAAAAGAAAAAAAAAGAAAAATTAGTAACAATAATAGTAAGAATGAGAAACAAAATAATAGCAAGGAGAAGAAGGATCAGATATTAGTTGCTTCAAAAGCAACTATTGATAGCCCATCTTCCAAGGGTGATAAGCTTAAGAAAGAAAAAGTACAATGTGCCTATTGTAAAAGACCTGGTCATGATGAACATAAATATTTGAAGAAACAAGTTGATCACTTGACACACATTCTTGAGAAGAAGAATATCAGTGTTTCTAAGTCTATCAAACAAAGTTTTAATGTAGGATCTAACAAGGCAAAAGAAAATAGCAAGGGGAAAGGAAACGGTAAGGCCCTTGTTGTAGTTGCTTCCTCACCATCCACTTGGGTTCTTGATTCCAGTGCTTCACACCACATGGCTTCATCTAAGGAAGAACTTGCATCCTTGAAGTTGTGTACTATGCCTTCTATTTTGATGGGTGATGACACTCCTATTGAGGTGTGTGGGAGAGGGTCTATTGATGTTGAGGATGGCACATTCTATGATGTTCTTTGTGTACCCTCATTATCAACTAATCTTCTATCAGTATACAAGATCACTCACATAGGTTCAAACAAGTGGGTTGAATTCACTCTTGATTCAATGGAGATATGCGAGTTGCACAGTGACTCTATAGTTGCACTTGGGAGAGCAGATCATTAGTCATGACTCTATCTATTTTCTCACTTTATTCCTGATCCTCCTTTGACTATTTTGCTCACTTACTCTAATGATGTGAGTAAATTATGGCATGAGTGGTTCAGCCATCTTAACTTTTGCTACTTGCATCAACTTAACCAATAGAGAATGGTCACAGGGTTTCTTTTAGTTCAATTCTCAGGCAGTGTTTTCCAAGGTTGCATTCTTGGTAAGCATCCTAAGAAAAAAATTGACAAAAGTAAGGCATGGAGAGCTTTACAGATACTAGAGTAAGTTCACAATGATTTGGCTGGTCCATTTTAGCATCCTTCTTTCAGCAAGGCCTGATATGTCTTCACATTCATTGATGACTTTTCTTGATATGCTTGGGTGTATTTTTTCAAATAGAAGTTAGAGGTATTTGATCATTTTTAGGACTTCAAAACTTTTGTAGAGAAGCAATTTGGGAAATCCATCAAAGTTTTGCACATAGATAATGGTAGTATGTCAACCATCAGTTTTTTCACTTTAGAGGGGATTGATTTACAACATTTAGTTCCATATAATCCTCAATAGAATGGTGTTACAGAATAGAAGAATAGATCCTTGAAGGAAATGGAAAACTATATGATTCACTCTAGATCTCTTGCACCACAATTTTTGGTAGAGGCCATTAACTATGCTTGTTATATCCAATATCATGTTCCTCATCGAGCCCTGAAGGGAGTTACTCCTTTTGAAGCTTGGATTGGTTAGAAACAATTAGTTAAGCACTTTTGAGTTTTTGGCTCTCCTGCATGGGCCCACATTCCTATAGAGAAATGCAAGGCCTTGGATCCATAGAGTAGACCTTGCATATTTTTTGGTTATCTCGATGAGGTGAAGGGTTATCAGTTGCTCCACACTACTACACATGATTTGTTCATTGAGAGGAGTGTTTAGTTTGAGGGGGGATCTTCAAACTCTCTTTCTATCACTTCTCCAACTCCTTCTACTTTAACATTGGAGTAACTTGGAATACATGACAGATCTTCTGATGAGTCAGATTCACCTGAGCAATCTTCTACCTCCACTTCTGATGCAAAGAGTGATTCAAAGGACTCATCTCCTTCCTCTCCTAGTCATCATTCAAAGGTTGATGATTCCCCTCTAGATTCTCCATCTTCTGGTCCACTTTGGGCTAGACAAACCTTACAATCTGCAAGTGATTGGGTTGGGGATCCATTAGACACCAGGTGGACCCATTCATAGTTCCAAGATGCTCCACATGTCTTCATTGCTACTACCTCAAATCCACAATCCTTTCATGAGGCTTTTGGTTTTCCTGAGTGGGATACCGCTATGTAGGAAGAGTATAGTTCCTTGATGAGGAACCACACTTGGGATCTTGTTCCTCTTCCTAAGGGAAGAAAACTTGTTCAATGTAAGTGGATCTATTGAAAAAAATTTACAACAAATGGGTCAATTGACAAGTACAATGATCGGTTGGTCACCAAAGGATTCTCCTAGGTTCCTAGGATTGACTAGTCTGAGACTTTTGTGTGAATTACCTGGATGAATTCCATTTCACTTGTTCTTGCCATTGCTGCAACTAATCATTGGGAAGTACATCAAATGGATGTGAAGAGTGTTTTTCTTCACAGTGACCTTCATAAGGAGATCTACATGGAGCAACCACAAGGCTTCCTTTAGGATTCTTCACTTGTGTGCCATCTTCAAAAGTCACTCTATGGCCTCAAATAGGCTCCTCGGGCCTGGTATGCCTAGATGGATTCCTTCCTTCTATCAGTTGGGTTCACTCAATGCCATTCTGATCCTAATGTCTACATTTTGCAATAGGGTGATTCACTTCTATTTTTAGTTTTGTATATTGATTACTTGTTGATCACAGGAAGTTCTTCACCCACCATTAAGGCTGTCAAAGTTGCCTTTCAAGACAATTTTTTGATGACTAACTTAGGCTTGTTGCATTACTTTCTTGAGATTGAGAACTTTTAGTCTCCTTCCAGGATCACTATCACACAATCCAAGTATGCTCTAGATTTACTCTCAAGGTTTCATATGGTTGATTGTAAGCTTGCTCTAACTCCCTTCCTTTTTGGAGTCAAACTTGAGGCTTAGTGTTCTTCTCCACTTGTTGATGGCACTTTGTACCACCAACTTGTTGGGAGTCTCATTTATTTGACTCATATGAGACCCGACATCTCACATGTTGTAGGCATGGTCTCTTGATTCATGCAGGAGCCTCATGAGCTACAGTGGAAAGTATCCATGTGGATCCTTCACTACATTCAGGGTTCTCACAATTGTGGGATTCACTGTGCAATAGGTATTGAGCTTGATTTGGTGGGCTACATAGATGCAGATTGGGTGGGTGATTCTCAAGATTGCAAGTCTACTTCAAGTTATAGCTTCTCACTTGGTTCAGGTCCTGTTTGTTGGTCGAGCAAAAAGCAATCTACTATTGCTCTATCTTCTACTAAGGCTGAGTATCGATGGGTTGTAAATGCCACCACCAAGGCCATTTGGCTTCAACATCTTCTCACTGAGTTTGGTATCCAAATTAGATGGTCATTAGTCATATTTTGTGACAACCAAAGTGCCATTCAGATCTCATGGAATCTGGTCCATCATTAGCAGACCAAACACATAGAGATCCACATGCACTACATCCAAGAGCTCATCAACCTTCGCTATTGTCCAACTTCCAAGCAAGTTGCTGATATCTTCACCAAACCCTTCACTGAGAGCAAGTTCCTTCATTTGTGAGCTTTGTTGGGGGTGCATGATGATTCATCTTTTAGGAGGGCCTCTTCCTCTCACTTAGACTTCTAACTTCTTTTGGGAGGGTCTCTTTTTTCTCTCTTTTGGGAGAATTTTATGTACATGGGTGCCTCATTAGGCTTGACTTGCTGAGACCCATTTCTACATCCACCTAAGCTTCACTTATGGGGGGGGTGTTAGTGTAGTTTTTTATTTCCTTGTAGGTTATTTATTTTTCCCTATATTACTAGGTTTTTTCTACACCTTTATTAATTTCGCTTATGTTAATAAAGCATGTCTTATTAGGTGAATGGTTGCGAGGTGTCACCTTCCTAGATGTGAGCATCCATTAGCTATTTTGAGAAGATACTTTGATATCTTTAATCTGATAGATGGTTGCTCCTCATTGGTTAATTTTGCCACATCCTCCCTCTTCCTAGCCTATATAAGCATGCTAGCTAGCTTATATTTGTATATCTTGTTTTTGCATCCTCTTAATGTTATTTTGCTTCTAGCATTTACATTACTCTCTTGGAGAGTAACTCTATGTTGCTATTTTGATTTTGTATCATTTGCATTCATAGTTTAGATATCTATTCTTTGCACTGGTTTTCTGGGTTATTAATCTTTTTAGATTCTAACGACATGTTACTGGTAGTTTTTCCCAAATTGGGTTTAGATATCTTTTCAGATTCTAACAATTAATCATTGTGTCAAATGTGTTATTAAATATGTTTTGTGTCATGCTTACATATATACAAAGTTGATTTGACAATAACCTACAAGTTTAAGTGAATGTATGATATGATGGATGCATGCATGTTGAATATGTTTTGTGAATATGGATTCACTAAGCTGTGAAAAGTTTTATTTGTACATCTAGACCTTGGATAACTGATTCACCCCCTCTCAATTATTCTAAAGAATTCCAACACCCTCTAACCCTAAAATAGACCACCAAAAAGGCCAAAAAGAGAACGCATGTCATTTAGACTAAAACATTTATATATATGGTGGTGTATTTTGCTATGTTGCTTTACTATTAGCATAGTAGTATATAAACTTATTTTTTGCTGCATACAAACATACATACATATATATATATATATGTATGTATATATGTAACATATGTTTTATATTGACAAACACAAAACAAATTCAAATCCACTCCAAAAAAAAAGTCTCGAACCGCATCCAAACCCAAATCTGAACCGCATCCAAACCCAAATCTGAACCGGTAACTTAGGTAATTATTAAATCAACAATAGTTCTTGAATGTAGATGTTTTCTTCCTGTATTATAAGAACTTAGCAATTAGCTTTCACTAAGCATAAGAGTCACCAACACATATCATATAGGAGAACCTTAGAAATTTGTTGGCTTTGTGTTCTGAAAATGAAGTTAAAGCCGTTTTAAAATTTCCAAAAAAAACTATTCCCACGTTCTCAAAACTAGACATTTTTGCAGTCATGATACGAAACTTCTTTCAAAATTTGTTAGCATGTATGTCATTCTTGGCACTATGGAAAATGCTTTTGATAAAATCACAGGATTTAAAATTGCATTTCTATAGAATTCCGTGATCAAAGCGTGTGCAACTAATGGCCATTATGGAGATACCATTATTACGAAATGAAAAGAAGAGGTCAACAATTAGAAACATACATATCTAATCTTATCTTGAAATGAAGTGCTCTTGTAACTTTGAAAGAGGGTTTAAAGACTCACGATGAGATAGTTAGAGTGGGATGTGAGTCTGATCTTCATGTAAGGAATGGGCTTGTGCGATTATATTCTTCTGCGAGGGTTTCACAAAATGTGGAAGAAAGATGTGGAATGACATGATTGCTGAATTACAAATGGAGGGATCTCGTATAAGTTTCAATTTTGTGCGTAGGACATGCTCTGAGATGTAGATTGTTGAACAGGGGAAGGTATTCATGCTTGTGTCAACATTATTGGTCTGACCTAACTTAAGGTATACAGCGATCTTTTTTCATTCATACCAAATATGAAAGTACTGCTTGAGATTTCCAAAAACAACTAAAGCACAATTTAGCTTTTAATATGATGCAGATAAATCTACCACTATCTGCTTGTATGAGATTTTATAAACAAAAATGTTATGTAGCTTTCTTCCCCTAACCAACACCAAGCCAGAAGTTAGCTTTAAATCTGGAATCTCAATTTGTGACTTATGTACTTCAATTTTGAACTGTAAAATGAATGTTGCAGTACAGAAATGAAACATGAAAGTTTGAAATTGAATTCTCTAAGAATAATGTTTTCAAGTTTGCTGGTTTAACAGATTTAGACTAAGCATGCTAAAATAGTAAAGAATTCACCAGACTCTGCTTGTTCGGGATTATATAAAAAGGTTGTATACATTTTGATTTACATAGCCAACACCAAGCCCGACATTAGTTGTAATGTCTGGATTCTAGATATGGCAGTTCTCCTAGATTTCTTTTATTTAGAACTGTAAAAGAATATTGCATTACATCAATAAAATTCTCAACAGATGTTCTTCGAATCAAACCAAGAGTTTCATTGTGGATAAATAAAAAGCAAATTACAGTTGCCATATTTAAATACTGTGGCATATATTACAATGCAATTGTTGTTAAATGATACGATTGATTTAAAAGCATTTATTGGTGACATGGACTTGGGAACAGTCAGATGACGGTTGATTACAAACTTGAGGTAATCAGTACATGCTGATTTTCGTAACGAATCCATGAATGCATAGAGCACTGATTTCCATAAAGAATCCAGTATTCCATGAATGCATTGAGCATATAAGCACCGCATTATCCAATTACTAGTTCAAAAGAACGGTCGAATTTGAGACATATTCTCCAAAATAAAATTATTAAACCAAACAACATATATCATCATCTATTCTTTGTGAAAATCCAAGGTCAATTTTTCATGAACATGCTAAATGAAAAACTCAATACGCTAGTCACTAAATTGCTTCCATATTTTAAATGAAGTCTTAGCAGTTTCTATAGAGATTTTAAAGATATTGAAGAGTCATTTTGTCTTGTTTGGTACCTCAGCATTGTTGAAGACAAAAATGTCTTGAAAAAATCACGACATTATCTAGTGCGCCGTTAACACATTCTACATTCTGATACTCGAGATTGCATTAGGTGGTGAGAAAGCCATTTAAGGCTTCCCAATTGTACAAGTCTCAAAATCTGTTGATCTAAACAGTGTCAAAATTGCATGTTCTGATCTCAAGAGGTACACTTTGATTCTCCTCTTTGCCTGTTGTTCCAAGAAGAGCACCCACAATGCATGGACTTAAAAGACGGGCAGTCTTAACAACCTCCTCTCTTGCTTAAGTTTAAAATCAATGTTAGTGCATTTTTTAACACTTTCACGTCTACATTGGCATCATTTATTTTTTCTAAGGTATAGGGCATTAGGTCCTTGTTACTAACAGTTCTAAAATATTCGAGAATCAATTCTTCTGAAATACAAGAGGATTAACAATGTTATTGGACATCAATGTCACTAACCATTATACAACTCTTCTCTAATTCAATTAGATTTCCAACATACACTTCACTTAGGTTTATGCCGATCATATTTTTTATGGCAAGAGTACACAAAAGACTTGACTAATATATTTAAATTTTATTATAGGTCTTTCATTCAGAAGTAGAATCACCACAACTAGTTATGGTAATCAATGAACCAAGAAAATGTACTTGAAGATCATCTTCCAAATCCAAATTGATCGAACTTGGAAGATGATGTTCAAGTATAATTCTCAGTACATTGGTCACTGTGGCTAACTATACTGGTTCTACTTGTGAGCTATGGTGTTGCATATTGGTTTCAAACTTATGTTGATCCAAACTTATTATGGAATTTAAATATGTTGGTCAAGTCTTTTGTGTACTCGATTTTTCTTCTTAATGATATAGATTTTAATTCTCTTGCCATAAAAAGTATAATAGAAATAACCCACAATGAAAGAGTTATCAGATAAATGTTGTCCAATAACATAGTTAACTCCTCATGTACTTTAAAGGTACTAATTAAGTGTTGAAATATTAAATGCAAATAGATGTTTGCCCCTGGAGCCAAACGCCCACCTACCACCCTAACGGCGTTGGCGACTTGAATGCGAGTAGGTGAATTTGAAATTTGAGAGGGAAACATTTTTGGAAAGAAGACAAAAAGGAATGATCTGATCCATTCGACCAGTTAGTGGAGTCAGAGAGAAGTTGCAGAGGAGAGCAAAGAGAAGGATTGAAGCAGTTGCAGAGAAGCAAAGCAAATCAAAGTAAAGAGTTTAGAAGACAGAAGGGTTTCAGCTTCATGAGCTGCACATGTTGGATCTTTTGTCATTCTGTAAGTTTTTGTTGATTCAACCTGTGAAGCAGTGATTGATCCAAGCATTGTTGTATGTAGCCATTAGAGTTGTAAGTTTTAAGTTTTAAGTTTTAATCAATCTAAATATTTTAGGGTTATTTTAGGGTTTTTTTGGTTGAAGCAAAATGCTCCCAAATTTTGTAATAGTTTGAATCATATTTGAATAGAAAGCAAACAAGCAAGTTGGCAAACATATCTTGTTGTTGTCACTCTTCTTCTATTCATCATTACATGTTATTTTGTATTAGAGAAGATCATTGTTGAAATCTTTATACTTTGACTCTCTACATTTTAATGGCAGTAAGTCACTCTACTCACTCAGTCTAGACTTGAGTAATTTTCCTATCTATAGACCTTACCAAGCTCACTCAGCATTATCGTGTACTGAGTTACCCAAGTGCCAAGTTCACTTAGCTTCCTCTTGTGCCAAGCTCACTTGGCACCCTCCTGTTACTCTGCATCTACTGGTGCCGAGCAAAACTGCCACTCGGCACCTTCACATGTCAAGAAAAAATGGCACTCAACAATAATTGTTGCCGAGAAATTTTTTTAGGTTTGTGATTTTATTTTTCACATCAAGATGCTTGGAAGGGATAACAACCAATGTGAGTGGATGATGTAGAACAAGGATCTTATGCTCTCTCTTTTTTTTAAATGATGAGATGTATATGTGAAAGTGTTACTAAAACTAATTTTAAACTTAAGCAAAAGAGAAGGTTGTTTTTTCACTATCCATGCAATCTCAAGTAACAAAATGTCGTGAAGCACTAGATAACATAGTAGTTTCTCAAAGCAATTCCATCTCCAATAGTTGAACTGCTAACATGTGCTTAGAGATCATCTTCCAAGTCCAAATTGATCTAACCCATGAGACCTTCCACTTCTTTTTCAACCACCTCCTAATGACCATACTCAACAGTATATTTTAGTATTTTTCCTCCATTTAAAATCACTCATCCTAGCAAATTCAAATCACAAAGTATTTCATGTATATCAACCATGGCTATAAGTAAGCTTCTGCTTTCTCTTGCCTTTGATCTTTATTATCGCATGAACTATCTAAAATACTATAAACTTTGTCTGCATTCAATTCCATTACAAAAAAATTTAGATTGAACCAATAATTGTGTGCCAAAAAACTTCAGCAATAAAATAATTATAAATAAAAAAAGATCATTTTCAGAACATTATCTCAAAAAATTATGGGTTAAAAAGCTATCAAAAAGGTTAGACTAATAGTTGAATGATGTTAAATCTATGATCATACAGATAAAGATATATAGATAAATAATCATGATCGATGAGTGGTAGTGAAGAGCATTAAAAAATAAGAACTAATTTAGATCCATAACCAATGCTCATCATAAACTAATACTACTTTAGCTATTCCATCCAGTAATTATTTTTGCATACCAAAAGCTCAAAATTTTAATAACTTTAGGTCATCTGTATCAGTCATGATTATATCCAATCTTTATTGTGTTTTTCTTTTTACTGTTGACATGGTTTAGTCTCTCAAGTAAAACAGTCTCATAAAGGGGTTTTTGATATGCTTTGATGAGTTTTTGATATTAGAATTATGTTGAAATCTTTGACAATGTCTTTGAAGTTAGAGAAGAGCAAGATAGCAATAAGAAGAAGAAGCAGAGCTTAGTAAATTTTGATATACTCCAAGTCAAATGCACATGTTTGGCAAAGAGTTCAATTATTAATAAACCTCAAGCTTGTCAAATGTTCCAAGGTCTTTATCATTGTCCCAACTACACTTACATGAGTATTGGGAGGGGGTCTTTTCTACCAAATAGTTTATTTCATTTTACCAAAGAAATGCTTGTTAGGGTTTTAAGAATTCTACTAATCCTCGAAGAGTTCAACATACTTAGAAGACTACAAATGTGTTGCAAGTCCATGGAAAGATGCAAAGCATGAATGTGTATAAAATAGAGATTCAATGGTTTCCACCGTGCTTCAATAGGAAGGAAAGTTGCAAAACAATAGAGCACATTGCTAGAGGAGAGAAGAAAGCACAACACATGGCAGAACATATTGAGGGCACCAAATACCAACTGTCTCCACCTATGACACTTCATCAAACGGGTTTATTTATGAATTTAACTATCATAATGTTTTCATTTTTTGTTGGGATAAGGTGACTCAGCCTTACCATGTTTTATTGCTTTATTTGTGCTTTCTTGGAAAGTTGCTAAATGAAGTTGGATTCTTCCACAAGAAAAGACTTGGAGTAGAAAAATAGAAAGCTTTTTTTTTTGGTGATTTATTCTCTTGTGCTTTGTTTTTATGCAAGGGTTTTGCATAAGGAAGTTTCTAAAAGAATTTGTAGATGCGTTGAATGTAGACACTTTAAAAATTGTTTCCTCTTGTATGAAAACTCTATAAGTACAAAGTATTGTTCAAGAGAAAGAGAGAGAAAGAGATGAGAAGTTATTTGCACAGGGTTATGCTACTAGATTTTTTCTAGAATGGAGCAAGATGTAAATCTCCATGTAAAGGATGAAAATGTATTGTAACTTGCTGCTAAATAATACATTAGCTTGATGATTTGGAGGGTGGGATTTTTTACCTAGAAAGGTTTTCCCCATGTATATCGGTGTTCTCTATTTTGTCTCATTCTCCTAGTTTTATGATTGTAGAATAATAATCTATATATCATAGTGTTGCTAAAATTTATTTAGATTGGTAAATTGCAATTACTTTCCTTTAAGGTTTTAATTGTGGGAAATCAACTATGTCTATTTTCGTGTTTATGGCATAGTAGTATGTAGTTGTATTTTCTTATCAGAAGTTGTTCAATGAACTATGGTATACTGGATGTGCATACTAATCTCAGATGAATTTCTAGGATGATCTCATTTCCCTTCAATTGGTATCAGAGCTCAGTTTTGTGGATTGCATGTTGCTTACATGTGAGGATTCAAAAAGTTTCTAGTTTTGGGTATTTCTTCTATTAAGATTTCTTAGTTTGTGGAGCTTGAAGAAGTTTTTTTGAATAAATTGACTGATAATTAATCCTTTGATGAGTGAAAGTCTTGCAATTGATTTATTCTTTCAGGAGACAATAGACATTTCTTAAGGGATGGTGATGACAGAGAAAATAGAGTTGGCCATGTTGAAATGACATTGATTTGGAGCTCTTGGTTGACAGCAGAATAATTTTTGATGCATGGGTACTTGAAGGTGTCTCTTTTGTTACCTAGAATGCATAGAGGTATGGAGTTGATCATTGGATGATTTGGAAGCTTCTGGATAGCCTAGCTCTCTCATATGCATGTACTAGTCGTGGTTGTGAGATTGGTCTACAACTGGTCCTGAAGTTCCAATACTATGTTTTCCTCTTGGATGTTTATACATGCATGGCTTGGATTCTTGTTCATTGGATCTAAGGGGTTTGTAAATTTTCCTAAAAAATCTATGGTGATGTTCATCTAAGATAATGCACTATTCTGGATTCAGTTATTTGATATTTTTTCAGACTTTGAGTCTTCCAAATGAGAAGTGGGTGTGGATGTGCATGGGTGTTCATAAACACAATGTTTTTGCAGGTTTTGCATGTTGAAATAAAAATGTGTAGTTTTTTATGGATCTACTAAAGAGTTATTTTTTGGACTCTTGTTCCTTTTGAGTGGTACTAGATGAGATAGTTGTAGTTCTACATGCATGCATTATTTTTGCACAGTGAGAGGAGGTGTTTTTCTTTCTCTGCATGGAGATTTTGGTACGTGATCAGTCACTCAACATTTCTGTGGTGATGCTTTGTTGGATTCCTAGACTATGGTGCTTGCTATGGACATGATTGGCAAATCAGATTTTTGCTTGATCTGGTGTTTGAGTCATGTTGTCTACATTATTATTCTATTTGATCTCATTTGCATATGTCACTAATGTGATAGTGGGTTTGCATGTTACAATGATTGGATCTACAAGTTATGTAGTCAGGTGGGTAGATCACCCATTTAATTGTAGTAGGATAACCTGGATGTGGACTGTCTATATCCACCAGATTTGATTCAATGTTTGTGCAGACTTGTTAGCGGGCCTTGTTTGTGGTCACTTGTGCATTTGTGTGGTTGTTTTGAGAGAGATGATAGATGATATTTAAGTACTTGGATAGTCATTCATGGAGTCTTAAAGCATGGTGAATTTTCATAGTGTGGGGATCTTGGTTTCACCCAGTGTGATATGGGGGCATGGATGATTTTTAGATTTGGAGGATGGTGTGTCATATGCTTGGAGAGCTTGGTATCACACTTTAGTGGGAGCTTTAGTAGTGGCTTTATTTTTCCATCATATGGTGATGGATGATCTTCTTTAGTGTTGTAGATGTTGGAGGATACCTTAGATTTTGTTGCTACAGAAGGGTCTTTCATATTTGTTGGTTCACTAGTTGGAGATGGTATCTTCATGTGTTTGGAGATGTTGACATCTTTAGGATTCAAGGAGTCCTTGGTAGAGATGTTATTTATGCTTTTATTTGATATGTTATCATGGTGGCTTTTATGTCATGGTTTTCTCTTTATTACCAGTTTAGAGTTGTGACATGATATCGTTATTTGATATGATCACATGAAGCATGTTATCTCTTTGGAGGAGATAGTTTAGATCATGATGTCATGTTTATGTTCTTGATTCCATGGCTAGAGCTTTGACATTGATCTTGTTGTAGTTTCTTGGTATTGAGTACTTTGATAATTTATTTGATACTTCATGATAGTGCTATGTTGCAGTGGAGTTTTGCATGGAGTGATTGATTACAGGTGCTTGTGGATACTTGGAGACTTAGGTGAGGCTAGAGTTCTCTTGAGGTGAGAGACATGTTGTTGAGATGTATACTCTTCATGAGATTTCAATAGAAATTCTAAGGATCCTACACCTTTGTTGGACGTGAGTTCAATATAGACCTATGAGGAGATTGTTCATGGATAAGTCACACGATGACTTGCATATCTTGGAGGAGCATTCTCTTTCCTTGCTCTTGGTCTACTCAATAGCTTATCACTTGAAAGGTATTTCCCAATGTTACTTTCAAGAATTTTATCTTTTCTTTCATGTTTTTTGATCTTGAGCTGTAGTTAGATGGTTCTAGAGGATTCATTGTGAGAGATGGATAATATGATTATCTCCTTGAGGTGTACTTTCATATATGATGAAAATATGAGATGGTAGTGGGTTGATTTCCTGAAATGGGAAATGGGTTGTTTGATCTTCTTTGAGAGGCTTACATCCATGTAGATTTATAATATCATGTTATGTTTGATCTCTTGAGGTTGAATGGTTTTGGATGTTGTTGTGGCTTTTCTCTTGGGGTTGTGAAGGAGATCATACTTGGCATAGTTGACATTTAGAAGTGTTTGTAGAAGGACATGTTACATGCTTATGATTTGCAGTTTCTTTCTTTGGTCTTGGTTATCTTCTTAGATGTTTTGGTTCACATAACATTATTTTTGAGATCCATTGGAGCTATGGAGGTCACTCTTTTGTGGTCATTTGTTATCACTTGTACATCATTGTTTTTGTGATGACAAGGTGGTTCCTTTATCTCTTTTCTTTGTTGGATGTGGAGAACATGGGAGAGTTGTGGAGATTGGATGAGAGAGATGTTTCTTACAGTGCTTTTGCTAGAGGATTTGCATATCTTTGTGGATGGTCCTTGGTACTACATGATTGCACTTTCTTTGTGTTGTTATCAGTAGACTCAAAACACTTTTGATTTTTCAGATTTGACATTACCCATGTAGTGTGAGTTCTTGTATGTGTTTGGTCTTCATCAACTGGTTTGCACATAGAACTTGAGGTTGCAGTTTATGGGCTAGTTATGTTGTTGGCATGAGTTTTCTGGTGTTGGATACCTCTGAGGTATGGGTGATTGGATGGGTTAGCATTTATTTTGGATGTTATTTTCAATCTTGTGGGTTAATCAGTTCGATTGGACAAATCAATTTGGTTGTTATTTTGGCTAATGTTTTATCTTGTTTTATGGAGGATGAGTTCACAGTTTTGTTGGGCTAAGAAGTTGATGTTTTTGATGCTTCTGTGTATCTCATGAGCACATTGGAGTGGTGGCAGTGTGTGTAGCCTTTGTTATCACATGGATCTTATGCTTGTGTTACTTGGATAGGTGTCTAGTTGGAGCATGAGAGCATATGTTATGATTTATGTTGTTTCATGGATGGTTGTGATGATATAGTTTCATTAGTTTGAATCTTGCAAGGTCTTCATCAAGTGGGAGATTGTTGGGATAAGATGACTCAGCCTTACCATGTTTTATTGCTTTATTTGTGCTTTCTTGGAAAGTTGCTAAATGAAGCTAGATTCTTCCACAAGAAAAGACTTGGAGTAGAAAAATAGAAAGCTTCTATTTTTTAGTGATTTATTCTCTTATGCTTTGTTTTTATGCAAGGGTTGTGCATAAGGAAGTTTCTAAAATAATTTGTAGATGTGTTGAATGTAGAAACTTTAGAAATTGTTTTCTCTTGTATGAAAACTCTATAAGTACAAAGTATTGTTGAAGAGAAAGAGAGAGAGATGAGAAGTTATTTGCACAAGGTTATGCTGCCAGATTTTCTCTAGAATGGAGCAAGATGTAAATCTCCATGTGAAGGCTGAAAATGTATTGTAACTTGTTGTTGAATAATACATTAGCTTGATGGTTTGGAGGGTGGGGTTTTTTACTTGGAAAGGTTTTCCCCACATATATCTGTGTTCTCTATTCTATCTCATTCTCCTAGTTTTATGATTGTAGAATAATAATATGTATCTCATAATGTTGCTGAAATTTATTTAGATCAGTAAATTGCAATCACTTTCCTTTAAGGTTTTAATCATGGGAAATCAACTACATGTGTTTCTACTTTTATGGCATAGTAGTAAGCAATTATATTTGCTTATCAAAATTTGTTAAATGAACTATGGTATACTAGATGTGCATATTAATCTCAGATGAATTTCTAGGATGATCTCATTTCCCTTCATTTTTCATTGTAACAAGATTACACAAACATTGTGAGCCCTTTTGCTATCTATGCAAAGTTAAAATGTAAGAGGCCAAAGACATGGAAAAAGATAGGTGAAAATCTAGGCAACTCAAACTTATGGGAATAAAAATCCCATGAGAAAGTGGCAAGACTCTACCCATCCAAGGATTGTGATAATAAGTTATGCCATTAGGCTTTATAATTGTGTATATGAGACTGTTGCCATCATAGAGTTGTAATAGCTACAATAGTTATGAAGGGTTCATGCTTGACGTCCTTCACACATTCTATCCAAGTCTGACCTAATATATGTTGTGACACTAATACATTTGGTACCAAATTGCAATGGCAGTGCCGTTGCAGTTTTTCTATCACAACCTTGTTATTGTCACAATTGCGATGATAGACCGTCGCAATTGCGATGACGACAAGGTTGTGACAGAAAAATTGCAATGGCAGTGTTGTTGCAATTTGGTACCAAATGTATTAGTGTGAAAGATGAGCCTAATGATCAAATAGATTTCCATAGTGTAGTTCATATTGTTTTCACCCAGAGCATAAGGCGATGTTGTCTCCATATATCATTACTGCACAAATTGTGGGCAACATTCTTTATGCAAAGTCAGCAAATGAAGCAAGAAAGGTCCTAGTGAAATAATAATGCAATGATGACAGTGGCATGAAAAATTTGACTAGATGAGAGGCCAACAAGGCAATAAATACATAAATTTTGTGAGGCTCTATTAAAGGATAGTCTAGGCAAAGATGTGTTTGAACAGCAATATTCAAGGATATGATCACAACAATTGAAGAGCAATGTTCTTAAAGAAATGGAGGCAGATTATCCTCAAAGATAGATCTTAGAGTGAAGGATAGATTTCAAAGCATAAGACAACAATAGAGAGAGGACACTATTATTTCAATATTAGGAAGTCATGGACTAATGAAGAAAAGTAAAACATCAGGATCCTATGTTATTAAAGACAATTAAGGATAGTCTTTTCACAATGATGCAGGCAAAAGGATGAATAAATAGGGCCAAAGGCTCACCCAGCTATCCAAACCAACCTACAAGAGTTAACACAATGGAAGCAAATACAAAGAACATCAACCAAAGGAGGAAGAAAAGTGAAATACTTTTATTGATTCATCAAAATATCTTCATACATGCCTAGATGTAAGGCCTTCTGGGTTACAACCAATTACAAATACATTCATATTCAAAGATCCAACTGCAAATTTGCACTTTCAGTTCTACTCTCTAATCTTCTTCCCAAAAACTTACCTAGCTCTAAGCCTAAACACTCTATATATACTTGCCAAAATGGCTTACAGATTATTCTAGAACATTACATAAGAGGAAGGTTGACCCAACAATGGTCTAGATGCATCCCAAGAAAAGATCTTAACATAAATGTCACAATCAAAATAAATCCTGCAAGTTGGCTGGCAGAAATCATGTCCAAACACTGACACTCAGCATACATTGGGTAACTTGGCATATGAAGGGTCACTTGGCATACACTACATAACTCGGTGAATGAAGAGTCACTTTGCATACACTGGGTAACTCGGCGAATGAAGATTCACTTGGCATACACTAGGTAACTCGGTGAATGAAGAGTCACTTGGCATACACTAGTTAACTCGGCAAATAAAGAGTCACTTGGCATACATTGGGTAACTTGGTGAACGAAGAGTCGCTTGGCATACACTGGGTAACTTGGCAAAAGAAGAGTCACTTGGTGTACACTAGGTAACTCGGTTAATGAAGAGTCACTTGGTGTACACTAGGTAACTCAGTGAATGAAGGGTCACTTGGCATACACTGGGTAACTTGGTGAATGAAGAATCACTTGGCATACACTAGGTAACTTGGTGAATGAAGAGTCACTTGGCATACACTAGAGCTATAGTAACTCAGCATCAACATGCAGAATGAAAAAAATTGAGCAGGATAACAAGGCAACCCAGGATGCTCCTACATTAGACAACTGAGGTTGAAAGAAATGATTCTCCTGAATCATTGAGATGTCATAATCTAAGTGGAATCCAACTCAGATTGAGAAATCCATGAAGCATCTTCAATAGGCCTATTCTTCCACTTTACCAAATATTCATACTAATCTTTTCCTCTTGTGCTCCTACCAATACTCTGATCCAATATCTGTTCAACTTCTTCAATCTGCTTCTTAGGATAATCTTCTAATACAATAGCTTCATCATCTAACTCATGATACTTATACAAATCAACAATATTGAATATAGGATATATATCCATGTCATCAGGTAACTCAACTTCATAAGCATTACCACTATCAAACTTCTTCAAGATCTTACAAGGTCCAAATTTCTTCATCTTTAGCTTACTGTATGTTCTAACTAGGAATCTTCCTTTCTTTAGATGAACCATCACCTCATCACCAACTTGAAAATCATGGTGTCTTCTAGACTAATCAGCATTCTCCTTATACTTATGATTGCTTTGTTCCAACCTCAACTTCACTTTCTTATGCAAAGACTCCATAAAATCAGCAAATTCTTCTCCTTCAGCACTTTTCTTTTCTTCACCAGCAACATCTCTCAAATCTGATATACCTCTAGGATGCATTCCGGTAACAATCTCAAAAGGTGTCTTCCCTATACTCCTATTCACAAAATTATTATATGCAAATTCAGCTTTTGCCAATACCATCTCCCAATTACTTGGCTTATTTCCAACTAAACATCTCAGCAAATTACCCAAGCTTCTATTCACAACCTCTATCTATCCATCTGTCTATGGATGTAATGTAGAACTGAACTTCAGCTCAGTACCCATCTTCTTCGACAAAGTCTTCCAAAAATAACCAAAACACTTACTGTCTCTATCTAAAATAATACTTCTTGGTAATCCATGCAATTTCACAATCTCTTTAAATAAACATTTAGCAACATGCTCAACATCTGATGTCTTCTTACATGGTATGAAATGAGTCATCTTAGAAAATTTATCCACTACAAAAAATATAGAATCATACCCCTTCACTATCTTAGGAAATCCAAGAACAAAATCCATACTAATGTCAATCCAAGGTTTCTTAGGAGCAATAAAAGGTGTATACAATCCAATATTTTGACTCACTCCCTTTGGAACTTGAAAAACTTCACAACTCTTTACAAATTTATGAACATCCTTATACATTTGTGGCCAATAATACTTCTCTTTCAGAAAACTCAATGTCTTATCAATTCCAAAATGTCCAGCTAATCCACCACTATGCTTTTTCTTAATCAGATTCAACCTCATAGGACTTCTAGGAATACGCAATTGAATACCTTTGAACAACATACCTTCTTGAATGAAATATTAATCATACTTACTTATGTGATCAATCAGATTTGGTGCTCTACACTCTCTCCATGCCTCAAAAAAATTAGGATCAACATCATACAATTCTTTCATTTCATCAAAACCAAGAACTTCAACCTTCATTTTAGTCAACAAAGAATGTCTTCTACTCAATGCATCAACAATTTTGTTAGTAACTCCACTCTTGTGCTTGATCAAAAATTTAAAACTCTACAAGTACTCAACCCACTTCATATGTCTTTGATTAAATTTATGTTGACTTCCCAAGTATTGTAAAGCTTTATGATCAGTATACAACACAAACTCTTTAGAATTTAAATAATGTCTCCACTTCTTCAAGGCTTGAACAATAACAAAAACTCTTGATCATACACAGAATATTTCTTTTTAGCATCATTCAACTTTTCACTAAAGAAAGCAATCGGTTTACCTTCTTGACTTAATACAACTCCTATTGCATTACCACTTGCATCACATTCAACTTGAAATACTTTGTTGAAATCAAGCAAAGCCAATACAGGTAATTCAACAATCTTTTTTTTCAAAGTCTCAAAACTCTTATTAGCTCCATGTGTCCACTTGAATTCCTTTTTATCTCCCCTCATTGTTTCAATCATAGCATTACAAATAGCACTAAAATTCTTTATAAACTTTCTATAAAAACAAGCCAAACCATGAAATGATTTTACCTCACCACATTCTCAAGTGTAGGCCATTCCAAAATTGCTTTAACCTTCTCAAGATCTATCTTCAATTCATCAACTGAAATAACAAATTCCAAATACACAATCTTCTCTTACATAAAAGAACACTTTTTCAGATTAACCAACAACTTTTCCTCTTTCAACCTCTACAATACTTGTCTAATATGCTCAAGATGTTCTTCCTTAGTCTTACTAAATATCATAATATCATCCAAATAAACAATCACAAACTTATCCAAGAATCTTTTTAGAACTTCTTTCATCAACCTCATGAAAGTACTAGGTGCATTAGTCAAACCAAAAGGCATATCCAACCATTCATACAAACCATCTTTTGTCTTGAAAGTAGTCCTCCATTGATCACATCTCTTATTCTAATCTGATGATAGCCACTCTTCAAATCAATCTTGGTAAAATACTTTGCTCCACTCAAACAATCCATTATGTCATCCATCCTTGGCATAGGAAACCTATATTTTACTATGATTTTGTTAATAGCTCTGGAATTAGTACCCATTCTCCATTCTCTATTCTTTTTAGGTGCTAATATAGTAGGTACAACACATGGATTCAAGATTTCTTTGATCAAACCTTTCTGCAACAACTCATGCACTTGTCTATTAAGTTCTTCATTCTCTATAGGTATCAATCTATATGGTGTTGTATTTGGAAAACTAGCCCTAGGAATCAGATCCATACAATGACTTATACTTCTTACTGGAGGTAAACCATCAGGAATATTGTTAGCAATAATTTCTTTATACTCATTCAATAATTTGGTAAATTCTACTGGCACTCGCCTATCACTATCTGCTATCACTCAGTCATTACTAGCTTCTATTGCTCAGTCATTACTACCAACACTTGGTCCTCTAGGAACTATGGAAAAATAGACTTGATTCTTTTTAATTTCCTTTTTAAATTGTTTCCCATTAACCATGCAAATTTGTACAGCACTACAATTAACCTCATCTAGAATTTCAATCAAAGGCAGCAATGTTTGTTTCTTCCCATTTGCCCAAAGAGTATATTGATTCAATCTTCCATCATGTACAACATATCTATCATATTGTCAAAATCTACCCAAAAAAATATGAAGACAATCCATGGGCATAATATCACACAAAACTTCATCAAAGTAATGTCCAATTTTAAACTTCACAAGGCATTTCTCACTTACCAATATCTTATGCTCATCTTTGATCCATGAAACATGATAAGGTTTGGGATGTTTCAACATCTGCAACTACAACTTGGTAACTAGCTCTTCTAATGCCAAATGTTTAGAACTTCCACTATCAATAATCACCTTGTAGCATTTTCCAGCCATCTTACATCTGGTCTTGAAAAGACTTCTCCTTAAAATAGGTTCCTCATCACTTCCTTTATTACATAAGGTTCTTCTCACCATTAGATTTTCTTCAGCCACAGGTCCACTTGGTGAACCCTCATCATCTTTTTGAATCACAACATTTCTGTTACCTTGCCTACTTTTAGAAGATCTATATTCAAAAGATCTATGTCCCTCTTTACCACATCTAAAACAATTACCATGAAATCCACCTCTAGAATAAGAATTAGCTCTTCCTCAGTAAGAATTAGTTCCTCCTCAGTAAGGATTACCACTTTTCCATTTGTTCTTGCCTTTTTCATCATTCGTCCATTGAAATTTACCTTTATCCTACATAGAACTGTTAGATCTACCACTTTCTCCATAAGATCTACCTCTACCTCTCTTGAATCTACCACCTCTACCTCTTTGTCTTTGTTCATGCTTCTTTTCCAAGATCTCCCCAGCTTTCAAGGCATATTGATATGCTTCTTCTACACTTTTCAACTTTACAAAACTTATTTCATCCTAAATTCCAGATCTCAATCCAATAATGTACCTTGCAATTTTCTCAACATCATCATCCACATGTCGAGATCTGATGTCCAATCTATAGAATTCCTCAGTATATTCTTTCACATTCATGTCCTTTTGTTTCAAATTTTGCATCTTTCTCAATAAGCTAACTTGGTAATTAGTAGGAAGGAATTCATTCTTTACCTTGTTCATCATCTTTGGCCAAATTCTGATCTTCTCCTTTCCCCTCCTTTGTCTATCAGTTTGCAAGTGCTCCCACCATAGTGATGCATGACCTTTCAACCTAGTGACTTCAATCTTCACCTTTCTATTATCAGGAGTGTTTTCATACTCAAAGAACTTCTCCATATTAGAGATCCAATCCAACACAACATTGGTATCTAGTTTTCCATCATAAGGAACAACTTCTACAACAAGCTTTGAATTTTCCCTAGATAATATTTGCAACAATCTTTCCTCATCTTGATCTTCTTTAGGTTCTAGATTATAGTTTGGTGTTGTTGCTTCATCATCACTTACATCATCAAGATGTACTCCTCTCATTTGGGTTGTCTCCATAGCATCTAATCTGGCTGCAATTTGTCTCAACTGATCCAATATAGCATTATCAACATTATTTCCTCTAACATGAACCATCTTTACAAATTAGGTTCCTATAAGATCGTAACCCTCTGCAAATTATAGGTCAAATCCATAGATCTACCACCTTACAACCATATCCCAAATTAGGGTTCTACATGATCCAATCTCCATGAGGACAAACCTCAAGATCTAATACCAACTGACGCAGGCAAAAGGATGAATAACCCAGCTATCCAAACCACCTTGCAAGAGTTAATAAAATGGAAGCAAACACAAAGAACAACAACCAAAGAAGGAAGAAGAGAGAAATAATTTTATTGATTCATCAAAATATCTTCATACATGCCCAATTGTAAGGCCTTCTGGGTTATAGCCAATTACAAATACATTCACATTCAAAGATCCAACTACAAATTTGCACTTTTAGTTCTGCTCTCTAATCTCTTCCCAAAAACTTACCTAACTCTAAGCCTAAACATTCTATATATACTTGCCAAAATGGCTTACAGATTATTCTAAAACATTACATAAGAGGATGGCCGAACCAACAATGGTCTGGACACATCCCAAGAAAAGATCTTAACAAAAATGTCACGATCAAAATAAATCCCACAAGTCAGCTCATAGAAATCACATCCAAATGCTAACACTCAGCATACACTGGGTAACTTGAAACATGAAGGGTCACTTGGCATACACTAGGTAACTCGAAAAATGAAGAGATACTTGGCATACACTAGGTAACTCAATGAATGAAGAGTCACTTGGCATACACTGGGTAACTCGGTTAATGAAGAGTCACTTGGCATACACTAGGTAACTCAATGAATGAAGAGTCACTTGGCGCACACTGGGTAACTTGGTGAATGAAGAATCACTTAGCTATCACTGGGTAACTTGGCAAATGAAGAGTCACTTGGTATACACTAGGTAACTCGATGAACGAAGAGTCACTTGGCGCACACTGGGTAACTTGGTGAATGAAGAATCACTTGGCTATCACTAGGTAACTTGGCAAATGAAGAGTCACTTGGCATACACTAGAGCTACAGTAACTCAGCATCAACATGCAAAATGAGAAAAAATGAGCAGGATAACAAGGCAACCCAGGATGCTCCTACATCACATAAGGAAATAATCATTGAAATGTGGACGTATGATAGCATTCGATAGAAATGATAGTGAAAAAAGCCAAGAACACTTATAAGTTTCTTATTATATGGATAACTTAGGGTTAATAGATTTGAAAAGGTGTTCGAAAGGTACTTTTGGTTTTTCAAAGAAAGAGAGTGAGGTTGAGATGCGCATCAAGTGATAGTCTCAAACCAAGAGGAAAACCATGGACAAAGCAAAGATGAGGTGAGTAGCAGACAAACCTAAGAAGTAACATTGAGAAAGATAGCATAGTCTTACCTTGAGTTAATAATGTCCTAAAATGCATAGTTAACAAAGTAAAAGATAGTCAAAGGGAGAATCTCACTGCTACTAGAGAGTTGATGTTAATCAAAAAATCAATAGCAAGAAGACCTCTTATGATATTGATCACCTTAGATGATAGTGGCATGTAAAAGGCAAAGAGTGATTTCATATTTGATATTTTACATCTCTCTAATGTCAAACCTCTTAATGGGCTCTTCACTTGGAACAATCAAAGGGTTGGTAATGATGGTATCTCAAAACACTTGGACAGGTTCCTTATTTCTTAATTTTGGAATTTTGGCTCTCTTTCGCTCTCTTTTGAAATTCTTGATTGGAGAGGTTCTGACCACTAGCCTATTAAGCTCACAGCTAGCTATGTTGCTGTCCCTAAGAAGCCTCCCTTTAAGTTCCAACTAATGTGGCTTCAAGATTCTTCTCTTCATGACTTAATGGCTCACTAGTGGAGATAGAGAGGCCCTACCTATGGTACTACTATGTTCTCCTTCTCTAATAAACTTCAATATGTTAAAAGGAAGTTGAAGCATTGGAACAAGAATTGTTTTGGTAATCTCCAAATTATAAAAAAGAGGGCTCAATATCATCTTGATGTTATTACCAGGCAGATTTGGGATTTGGGTTTTTTAGAAGCTCTTGGAATAGCAGAATCCTGAGCTTCTACTGATTTAGCTAAGTGGGATCTTAGAGAAGAAATTTATTGGAAACAAAAGGCTCAAGTTGAATGGCTTTAGGAAGGGGACAAGAACATTGCATTTTTCCATAAATCTATGCAGGCTCGACATAACATGAGTTACATTTCTTCTCTTGTTACTTCTGATGAGACACATCTGACCTCCTCTCTAGTTGTTTCCACGGAAGCTATTCAATTTTACTCTACTCTCTTTTTAGATGATTTACCTCTAGCAGAGATTGAGAAGAATACTATATTGTCCTGTATTCCCTCTGTTGTGACCAAGGAGATGAATGATTCTCTTATGAGGCCAATTAGCATGTCTAACTTGGAGGGGGTGG
Source organism: Cupressus sempervirens (assembly GCA_028749045.1). Taxonomy (NCBI): domain Eukaryota; kingdom Viridiplantae; phylum Streptophyta; class Pinopsida; order Cupressales; family Cupressaceae; genus Cupressus; species Cupressus sempervirens. The sequence continues at coordinate 782,411,781 of CM053786.1, forward strand.
TATTCAACTTGTAGAAGGGCAAAACTATGAGGTCTAATGGCTTCCTTATTGAATTCTTTAGGAATTTTGAGATATTATCAATCATGACCTTTTGGATGTGGTTCAAGTGTCCTATTCCAACAAAGAAATGCTTCAAACCTTGAATGCTACTTTCTTAGTCCTTATCCCAAAGAAGGAAGAGGCTAATTAGTTGGACTTTTTTAGGCCCATTTCTCTTTGTAATGTGGTCTATAAAATCATCACTAAGCTCCTAGAAAAGAGGCTTAAATTTTTTCTTCCCATGGTTATCTCTGATGAACAAGGGGGTTTTGTGGTAGGGAAAACAAATTTTGGATGGGGTCGTTATTTCTTCAGAAGCTATTCACTCTATGTGTACTTCCAAGGAATGTGTTGTGTTTATTAAGCTTGATATGGCTAAGGCTTATGATAGATTCAATTGGGATTTCCTGTGGAAAGTTCTTTTGGCTTTTGGCTATAGTCAAGAATGGGTTAGATGGGTTTTTAGTTGTGTTACTACTCTTTCCTTCTCGGTCCTTCTTAATGGTGCACTGACGGAGCTTTTTGGGGCTTCTAGAGGTCTTTGTCAGGGAGATCCCCTCTCTCCTTATTTGTTTATCATTATGGTTGAGGGACTTGGTAGACTTATCAAGTTTCATGCTTCCCAAAATTTTACTCAAGGATGGCAATGGGGAAATGGTTTGCCCACTCTTTCTCACCTCTAGTTTGTTGATGATACAACCCTTGCTGGGAGATCTTAGATTCGGGAAGCTAAAGCCTTTTGGCTCACCTTGGATACTTATTTGGCTATCTCTAGGCATAAAATTAATGATCACAAGTCCTCTATTTTTTTCTTCAACACTCTTGAGCCAATCCAATAGAGGATTGCTAATATCCTATGATTTTAGATTGCGTCTCTCCCTCTGACTTACTTGGGGGTCCCTATTGTGGTGGGTAGATAGCCTAGGCTTTTCTGGCAAAGCTTGCTTGACAAACTTTCACAAAGGCTTAATCATTGGACTCACAGGTGGCTCTCTACTACTGGCAAGGTGACACTCCTTCAATCTATAATTCAGGCCCTTCCCATATATAGAAGCATGGTTCAAGCTAACTCGATGTATTTTTTTAAGGAATTTGATGTCCTCTCCTACCAATTTCTTTGAAGTGGCAATTTGAAACATACCAAATGGAGCCTCATCAATTGGGATACTGTTTACAAGCCAAAAAAGGAAGGAAGCATTGGCCTTCAGTCTGCTATCGTGTGCATTCAAGCTCTTGTTGCCAAGCTCTATTGGAATTGGTGTACTAGTCAATCTCAGCTTGGGCCCATATCCTATAACACAAGTATTTACCTAGTGTTGAACCTTTAGATATTTCCAAGTTTTCTCTTGAGGGAAGAGGCTTTGTGGTGTAGAATACCCTCAAGATTGGTGCTCACCTGGTGAAGAGAAGTTTATTTTGGATCTATAACAGAGGCACTGAGGCTCTATTTTGGAGTGATTCTTGGAATGGGCATCCTCCTCTCCTATCCTCTCATCCTCACTTGTAGTCTCTTTGTGATTCTTTCCTTTCTGTTGGATGGAATAAGGTGGATCATTATAAGGAGACTTTTAACCTAGGCCTTGCTGTGGGTTATAGATGGAAGAATTCTTCTGATTGGCTACTGGGTGGCTCTTTGGGGGATCTGTTGGAACTATCTCAAATATTAACCTCTAGGGAGTGTAGCTCACTATAGGAACCTAATGTTTTGGCTTGGGGAGGTGCCTCTTCTGGCAAGTATTCTATTTCTTCTAGGTATCTTGCGCTAACAAAGCAACTTTTTGGCGAGGTGGAGGTCTCTTGGTGGAAGAAAGTTTGGAATAGTTTTTCATGGCCTAAGTGTAACTTTTTCCTCTGGATTCTAGTTTACAATTGTTGTCTTACTTGGGATAATCTCTGAAAGTGAGGCTTCTAGGGGCCTTCCATCTTTTTTTCTATTGTAATAGTGAAGAGATTATATCTCACCTTTTTTTCCAATGCCCCTTTGCCAAATAGATTTGGCACTTCTAGTGGAGTGTGTGGGGATGCACGTGTTGGCATGTTTCCTCTTTGTCTAAATTCTAAGACCTTTTGGGCCATTCTCCTTCCAAGACTTATTTCCTTCAAGTTTCTTGGACTATTGGCCCTTCCCTTATTTTGTGGCATGTTTGGCTTGAGAGGAATAGGAGGATCTTTCATGATTTGCAGTTTGAGATCAGGCACTTGTGGGGGAAAATTGTTGATTCTCTTCAAGAAACACTCTTAGTTAAATATGACATTGGTGGGGGTTTGGTTCCTAGAGATGCTGGTATTTACTCTCGCCTTTCCTTTCCTCTTCATGGTTGCACTCCCTCAGTCCCCCACACCCGCTTTGGAAATATAGCTAAGAAAAACTCTCAATGTGTTAATCGTCAAGGACATTGGTCTCCTCTTGAGACAGGCATTCTTAAAATCAAAATTGATGGTTCTTCTCAGGGAAATCCTAGTTCGGCTAATATTGGGGGAGTTGAGCATTATAGTTCTAGTGATACTCAATTTTTGTTTTCTATATACAAAGGTTACCATACTAATAACCTCATGGAAGCCCTAGCTATCTTGGTTGCATTGGAAGAATGTTGTCAATATGGCTGGAAAAGAATCATTTGTGAGATTGACTCATAGGTGGTTGTGAATTTATTGAATAAAAGGAACCTTGTGCATGTAGATTGGCATTTGACTTTGGTTATTCAGTAGATCATTTAGTTATGCAGTTCTCTGGATTCTATGTCTTTTATGCATATCCCTCATGAGTTCAATGGTGTGGCTAATTGTTTGGCTAAATGGGCCTCTAAGAAAGGCCCAGCTTGGAATATTATTGATCATAGGATGCTTCCCCTTGATTTATCTCAGATGTTGGTTCAACTTGTGGACCAGGATAAATCTCTTTAGTTTCCTTTGTTTCTTGTGTTGTTCTACTCTCTTTGATATTCAATCAATTTTTTACCCTTCTTTTAGTTTAAAAAAAATATCTATTCAAAAAGTCAAAAATATTTTGTTGCTATGCCTTAAAAAATGAAAGAAGATGAAAATTTAAAAAGGAAGAGGAAGTCTTATTAATAGATCATCATAGGAGAAATGTCATAACATCAATAGAGGGAAAAAATGGGCAGTAGACAGTGAATTGTTTTTTGATGGTTTTTGATCCATAGTAAAATCCACATCATAACAAAAAAAAGACCCAAAATACTTGCAAGAATGATAGCAACAACCAAGGAAGCAACAATAGCAACAAATCATAGTTAAGGCAGTGAAGGTAGACATGATAGTCTACAACAATGAAGGGTGATAGTCATGGTAAGAGGAAGTTTCAAACAAAGCACGAGCGGTCAAGAAATGATAGGGATTGTTGGTAAAAGGTTCATTTAGATCAAATACATTGTCAAATGGCAGTGAATAGTTACATAAGGCAAGAAGGTCATGAGTTTTAAGTGACCACAGGCAAAGTAGAGTAAAATGGTCAGCAAAGAAGTCAAAAGAACATGGAAAAGAGGATGTCAAATACAAAAATAATGCATGGAATGTGCATGTAGAAGCAATGAGAATAGTGCTAGTCATGAATCCAACATTGAGAATTTACAAATGGATAGTGGTCAAGTGATATCAGTCATATTTATATATGATTCTCCTTTATTATGTTTAAACACTTATTTTGTTGTCTTGGCTATGATCTTGATCTGCTCTTTTGAATGGTTCTTGGTCAAGTCATCATGCTCTGTCCTAGTAGAAGGATGAGAAGAGCCTGTTACTATAATTATTAGTCTCTACCTTAAGTAGAGACTAATGCTTTCACCACCCTCCTCCCAATTAGTTTATCACTTGTGAAAAAATTATCCTAGAATTTATTCTCTAGTCTATAAAATTTGTTATATATAATCTATTTTTTACTACATTTCCAAATTTTCTTATAGGTTACTAATATTTTTGTTGGTGTTGTTTTTTATTTTTTGTCAATTTTGTATCATTCTTGAACCACAATAAAAAAAAATGATGATTTGTAAGGCTTCGTGTTTTTCATGTCTTCCAACTAGCAAGTAGGGTAGTGGCATGTGTGACTTTTTTCTTAGCCTCCAAAAACTTGCAATAATTTTTCAATATTCTCTGAATTTCATGTCCTTCTAGTCTGAATGTTTGATTTACATGTATGTTTTATTTTGAAGCTAAATATGCTCTTTAGAAATGTTTTCAACTTCTATTTTGCTTTGATTTATTAGCACTTCAGACTTTCCTAGCCTTTCAGTCTACATTTGATTTATCTTGCAAATATTTTAGATTTTAAGCTTTATTGCTATTTAAAAATTGCTTTAAAATATAAATTATACAAAGATTCTTTGTATAGATTCTATTTTGAGGTAATTTCTAAATAGAAAATTGAGCTTAAAATCTAAAATATTAGCAAGAAAATCCTACATGTTGTGGTCAAGGCTAGGATTATATCTCATGTTTTATTATGGTCATAATCATAGCCTTGACCACAACCCTAAACATGATATAAAATCTAATTCTAACCCTAACATTAACAATTGAATTTGACCCTTACCCATGACTTTTACCTTAATGCTAATTGTAACTCTAGCCATGATATTAACCCTAACTCTAAACCATATATCCTAACCCTAACCACAACCCTAACTTTGACCCTTACACTAATGCTAACCATAACCCTTAACATGATACTAATCCTAACTCTATACCCTAGACCCTAACCCTAACCCATACCCTTGACCCTAAATCATACCCCTTACCATAATCCTAACCCTAATATGATATTAATCTTAACTCTAGACCCTAAACCTTAACACTAATATTGAACTTGACCATAACCCTAATTAGACCCTTGGCCTTAATTATAATGCTAACCTAAACCTAAACCTAACCCTAATCTTAACATAAATAGATATTTGAAGTTCTATTATCTTCCATTTTGCATTGTGGCTCCTAGTGACTTATATATACTTATATACATAAAATACATATTGAGATATATCATTTTTGAGGTACATATTTCATTGAATTGCAAGATACGATACGTACCTCGAGAAGGACATCACTTAGTGTGTTTTATACATAATAAATATATATTAACTAGTTTTAAATAGTTATAGATTAATATAAAAGAAACATTTAAAAATAAGATAATAAATTAAATACCAATTTAAGATACAACTTAACAATTAAAATTTATTATAATACTAATAATACTCTAAAATATTTTCATTAAATATATTAAGTTGATGCTAATTTAATAGGAGCTCTAGAGAACTCAGTCCCTGCCTTATGCAAGTGTTAGATAATATTTAAGAATTTATGTGAGTATAAACTCTTTTTCTGTAGTTTGTAGGATTAACCATGCATGTTATGTAAGTGTCTAATGTTAAGTGACCTTGGTCAACAAAAGATATACAATCTAATAACAAAATAAATAATCAATAGTTAAATCATAACACAAATAATATCTTAATTAATTTTTAAAATGCACAAATAAACTAAATATTTACATTCCATTGATCGATCGAAAAAAGATATTTACATTCCATTTTAATCCATCATTTTAAAATTCATACACAATTTTTTTAAAACTTATCGAATTAATTATTTTGATTATTTTTTATTTTTTTGATAGGTAAACAACCGAAGCCTACATTATTTATTATTATTATTAAGAATAATTATTATTGTATTAATCTTGAGTAGATTCGAACCCAATACCTCCCCGATGAGAGGCTCACAATTTACCAATGTGTTGTAAGGATAATCCTTTGGCATCACATATGTTGGAAGGATGTATTAGTATTGTGATATTAACTGAAGATTTTGAAGCAATAAGAATTCATCCTATTAATTGAGTTGCAGGGGAAAATCTATAATTGTTGTAGTTGTTTGAAAGACTAGTTCGAGAGTTTCCTAAACTTCCCAGTTTGTCACATATTTGATTTTGTGATATTTTTGAATTTAAAACATACTAATACCTCTCGAAAAAATAAGATCAACAATCAGAAAAAGGAAATTAATTGAAAAGTTTGATGACATAACATGTATTACTTTTTCATCATTAAATCCAACACTCAAAACATGATCTTTGGGTCAGTGCACCAAGTTGTGGTGCTAAAAAGGTGAAACCATTTTTATTTTTTCTAATTACGCTATGGCTTGGGTAGCCCAAGTCATAGTGCATATGCGCTATAGGGCGTATGTGCTATAGTGCATACGTGCTTTAAAAAAACATAATTTTTATAAATGGGCTACATACCTGCAACCCATTCATTTTAACTCTTTTTTTCTACTTTTCCTCGCTCTAGTGCATACAAGGATTGCAAAAATACAAGTTTTCTGCCACCCACCTTGCCAATATGCATCCTCACCATCAAAGTTTGAGATCACAAGAACACAATATGTTATCTAACTTTCTTTTTGCATTGTTTTATATGTTTTTTATATTGTTTTGTAGGTTTTTTCAATTTTTCTTTAAATTTGTTTATTTATTTAGATTTCAATTGATTTTTTATCAAGAAATGTCAATAATGAATTGGAAAATCCCCAAGAAGATCCAAACCAAAACCCTCCACAATAAGAACAACAAATTTTGCAACCTGAACCAATTGCAAGACCTCCTCCTAGCACACAAGAAAACATAATAAATGAAATAGAAAGAGGCAATACTAAATTAGAAGGACTCATTGGTCGGTTGAAAGAATGTGGATGAACCTATCCAATGAGAGCTCAATTGGCATCGTCCCTCAAATCCATTAAGACCCACATTGCTTCTGCTAGTGGTCAATTAGATGTTTGGCGGGTTAAGAAGGATTAACAAAAAGGATATTATGCAAATAAATTATCATATCAAGATGTTAAAAAAAATAGATATACCAAAAGGTAGAATATGTGCATTATTTAAAAAACTTGGTGAACAAGATACTATTAGAGAGAGTACTAAATGATTCCCCATCCATTGGTGCATACATGATGCTATTAGAAATAATTTTGGAATAGATGGTAGATGGTTTTTTATGCCCCTCC